>WSTH01000050.1:0-52285 GCA_019616345.1 Ceratobasidium sp. 395 | reverse complement strand
GTTCCGTCCATAATCCAATGATATCCACCGTTATACCTCCTGGATATCCACCAGATAATCCGAGGTGAACTGCGGTGCAGTCCTGGGATCGGATATGTAGGCCAAGGGAGAGCAATCCCCTGGTCCCAAACGCTGGATACAGCAAGAGTACTTAAGATGCCTGGCCCGCTCTTACCAAGATAGAGGGCAAAAAGAGCCCGAGCTATACTTGGGTTCATTCCCGAGATCAACAATGAGTTCGTGGTCGCCTCGTAAGGTTGCAGAATACAGACCAGGTTCGAGATAGCGGTACTCGCTTGGAAAGAATCTCTGTTAACATGAATGTGTATTGGCACCCCGTGAGAGCGTTCTAACCAAAGGCGGGCAAGGTTTGGGCCAGTACCTTTTGGACACGAGCGGATGTCGATGCGTGACCACAGCGAGCGATTATTCGTAGCAACTTGATACCAGCGAGAACAAACGCGAGGGACGTCAAGTAGGTTATCGCGTCCGCGGTTCGTCAAGGGGCACGGGGAGTCTCCAACAGCAATAGCAAAAATGCGACCAAGAATCTCAGTGGGTAGCTTATTGATCGGTACACGTAAAGAAGAGTGGTTGAGCAGTGCGTTGAGCGCGGCACGCGACTCATACATATGGCTCTCTACCTCCGCAATGGAGCCGATCTTAGACTGCACGTCGTGGATTACATTTTCTAGCATGATTTGATTTGGATGTGATGGCAGAGACTGAGCTGCCACCTTCTTGAGCGCAAGACAGGCATCGAGGAAGCTGGTTGCTGATTCTCTAAGGTGCCGCTGGGCTACTATCCATTGATTGTGGACTTCCATGGTTCAAAACCAACGAGTCAGTTGGGGGAGAGCCCGGAAGCGATGAAGCGAGACGGTTGGAGTCGGGAGCAGGGCGGGAGCAATGTGATGTTTACGTAAGCCGCCTCCATCCGAGCCGGAAAATACATATACTGTACGATAGTCTGGATATCCGAAGATCCCATAAAGTCCGTTGCAAAGTAACATGCTCTCCTTGAGTAGGATTAAGTCGTAGAATGCGACGCCTTTTGAGTGTGCGACGGTTCTGGAAAGAGCCCTCGGGCCAAAACAACCGAATTCACATATTCAAACCGTGTGTCAAGTAGACCAAATATAATTCATGGTGTTAACTCATTCCAGCGCATAAATCCCAACCCTGCGCATCATAACTGCCTATATACCCCCATCGTACTCATCAAACACCTTGCTCTCGCCCGGCGGCCTCCGCCAATGTCATCATTTCCATCAACGACGTAGTTTGGTCGGGTGTAAAGGAAGTAGTGGCCGCTTGATATGCCGGCGCGTTGACTTGTTGGAGGGCTATAGGGATTGTTAACATCAGTTGCCAAACTTGAGATATGATAAAGCTTACCCCCCAACGCATTCTTGAATTCGACATATGGATTGATATCCTCCAGCGGACTCTCAAAGCCGAGCTCCTCGTCTACAGAATCGTCCTCGTCGCTTGACTCGTCGTCTTCGCCACCCGCGGCAGCCTTGACAGCTTTTGCCCTGAGCCTAGCACTCTGTGTTCTAGTTCAGTTGATTGCGTCCAATTCCCAAGACAGATGTCTGACCTCTTCTACAAGCCTTGCCAGGTATGCCGATTCTTCGTCATGGACATCCTCGTCTAAATAGTATCATGAGCTGATGGTTGTATTACGTGGGGTGCCTCAAAAAATACCGTCGTCAGCCATATTCAAGCGAGTCTCGTCGTCTTCCAAATCAAGGTCTTCCTCGTCGAACTCCTCCGCGAGCTTTTCTCGGTCTAAGTTGGGGATTGGAGGACCGTACGAGATTGAGATCATCGAATAGACACTTACGTTCAAGAGCTTTCGGGAGCTCATTCAATAACGATAGGATACCATGTACGATTCCAACCCAGCCTTCTTGCAAATCAACCGGGATACGGCCCCTGTCCAGTTTTAACAGAGCACATAATGCAAGGATGCTGAGCTTCTTGTCGTGTACTCGCGGAAGGGCACCTTCAGCCTGAAGGGCGACGAACCAACGGTCGAAAACGGAGCGAGCGTTAGAGCCGAGAACGTGGAGGGTAAGCGGAGCGTTGTAGTAGAATGCACTGATAACGACATTCAGGAGGTGCAGTTTAAGGGCTTTAGTCTTGGCGGTGGAAGCCTTCGCGAGGGTTTGATTGATGATGGTAGGGATAGCCTAGAAAGCGGTCAGTTAGGGCAAAGCCAAGATTCTAAGAATGTACCTCGTCTAAATGACCCGGCAGGTTAATCATCAAGCCTTCGATAAGTTTGCACCCGTTCACAGCATCCACCTCCCCGAGGTGCTCGGCCGTCAGAGAAGTCACGAAAATGTCTAGGATCATACTCCGATAGTCCGGCCGTTGAGCAAATATCTCTTTGCCGAAACATATAAAGTTATCTAGCGAAGCCAACATCTCTGCCAAACGTAGTTCGAGTCCTAAGCGTTTTAGTGAAACTCAATTGCTCACCTTCTAGATAGTCCACAGCCGGTCCTTTAAAAGCCTTGTACGTCGCTTCGAATACTGACCACATCGGTGGTGCGATCTGGCGTAGGTTGAAGGTCAAGACATCCATAAGCTCGAACATGTACTCGAAGTAGTCTGCGGGGCTCGTCAGCCTAGTCGTACCTGGTTCCAGGTAGATACACTCACCGAGTGCTTCGCTATCAAACGTTGCCAAGACCATCGGCATCAAAATCTCCTGCAGTTGCAACAGGGTCTCTTTAGACGACACCATAGCCTCAACGATCTTTACCGAACATGAACTTCAGAGTTCTGGGATCGTAATGGTCGAAGGGATAATCTTACGGTCTCGATGGTCCGCACATTCCCTATTGCCGTATACTTCTTTTCTCCGGTTTCCTCCCAGTCCTCTCCAAGCTCCTCTTTGCCCATAGTCTCTTGTAGAAGTCGCATGTAAGATTCGATCTGAGATGCTACTATTAAAAGGAGAGCGGGAACAAACTGGGCTGGGATACTCACGAGTCGCGTTGTAAGCTGCACGCTGATCGGCACTAAGTCTTCCGCGAAATACTCGACAAAAGTCTGCATTGCAGTTGTCAGGATATCCAGATCCGTTTCGTTCGCCAACTTCAGAAGATCTAGTAAAACGGTTGGCTCCAACACTCTGACAAGAGCGGCATAGTTTCAAACCTTGAATAATTTTCCCAATCAACGGCTTGAGCGCTTGTTGGACAGGGGGTTCATCGATCAGTTCGGCGAGTGCAAGCGCGGCGTGCAAGCGAACAGGAAGTTCAGGATCGTCGATTGCATGAACGACTGAGCGAGAGAGTTGCTCCAAGTTCTAGATAATGCGGCTTAATACAGAAGTTAAAGAAAACGAGGCGTTCATACCTCGGACTGACTGAACTCGAAGTTTTGCCTCATAAGCGCAGTAACGAGTTCACACGCCTAATGTTAAGATCGTTAAAAATATGACTCAAGGTGACCCGGTCGATAATGAACTCACCACGGCGCGCAGGTACGCTTGGCTACTTTGAAATTCCGGCAGGATGTGGGTGACGACAAAGTTTTCCATCACACCCTTGGCTTCCGGATGTTTCATAATCACTCCAGCCAAGCAAGCCATCATTCGATGCGCGCCAAAGCGGCTTTGAGGCGTTGCGGTTGGGCTAATTCGAAATGAACGGCGAAAATTCATCAAGTAAGATGAAGAATCGTACAGGTTAGTGGGTCAGACCTCGGCCGTGGGGCTAAACAGAGTTCACATACTTTCCGAGTACGGTGTTGACGAAGTTCAACATTGGTTCAAATACAGCCTTCGTCCGAGTCGTCGCTAACCCTTGGATAAATACGGTAGCCATCCCGAAAGGAGTTCCATAGTCTTCAAATTCCGCTATTTATTCTAAGTGAGTACGAGTACTTGGAACATCTCCGAGAGGACTCACCAATATCAAATCGAACATAATCTACCGGGTCGGCCGCCCACGCCTCTGCTTTCTCGTCCGTAAACACCAAGAGGGGAAAGACGAAGCTCGATACGAGACCCTGGATATGAGGTTTAAGAACCTGCCATGTCGTCTTCGTTTTGGCGCTAACACCGGAATATGTGAACGAGAGGGAGAACTTAGCATAACGCGAACTCACGATTGTTGGAAGAACTGAATGATCCAATATGTTACTCGTTTGCTGAGCCAAACTCCCCCCGACACGTTGAGCTCGACTTGATGCAAGTAGGTGTTTAAAATCTCGGGGGCGAAAGAGGTGATAAAATGTTGGGCGAATTTGTTATATTCTTTCTTGAGGCCTTCAGGAAGCTCTGATGGACAACCATAGCTATCCCAATCTCAATGACCTCAATCAAATAATCCAAAGAGAAACACACCGAGTGAATAACCGATTAAGAATCGCATACGTCCATTTCTTAGCTTTCCACCATGGACATTTCTCCCGTTCCTGAGCATCCGCTGGAACCTGTTCGGCAGGAGGTTGAAGGTTGACAATGGCGAAAAGAAGGCGGCCCCAAGGAACGAGAGAAGGCGGCGATTGTTGATGTACGGACAGAATTTGTTGGATAGAGTTCTACAGTCCAAGAATATATTTTTAAACTGCGCTAGAGAATACTTCCTTGCGGCTTACCCTGTATATCTTCATAATAAGGTGCAAGAAATCCGCAGACTCGGCCGCATTCGGATTGGCTACCGCCTTCGATCCAAGGCTGACAAGGATAGGAAACGTTTTTTGAATGATTGGAGGCAAAACTCTCGTCGCTTCGTCAGGACGATAGCTATAAAGATGTTGGTGTACAGCTAGAACTCAGAGACGCGTTCGTACTCACCGATATGTCTTGAAGACCTCGAGCAGCGCGGTTATCCCTCCGAATACACTCTCCGGTCGATCACTCTGGAGAAGTGCAACCACATGCTCCATAAACCCGGGCCATTTCTCAGGAAAATCATGCGCCACTAACGTCTTGAGAATTGCCGAAAGTTGAATGCGGATAGCCCGATTGGGGGAAGCGACAATCAGCGGGATGATATTTTGCTTGATCACCTGCTTATCCGAGTCGTGAATTGGAGGGGTAGAGAGTTGCTGAGCTACTGTCGCATTGGATATTCCATACCCTCGCGCAACAGCATTCTTGAGATACACGACTGCAGCCTGACGGACAGAACTGATAACGGTCAAGCACGAAAGCCACGAGAGATGAATATAGAGAACTCACAGATCTACTCCATCCGTCCCCACAATCTGTACCACAGCACTAAGCATACCCTGTTGCGCGAGCGCCTAAGGAATTTCAGGTTAGAGAGCGCGTTTGGGACACTCTAGCTTAAATACTCACCTGGCGCAACTCTAACTCAGCCGCTATTCGAACATTTGGATCAGGATTGAATGTCGTTGCAAACAACGTTGAGACGTGCTGAGGATCCATGACAAGTACTTGCGAGCTATCGTGACGGGAATAAGGTAGATTCTAATCAGGGGTATCGTGGAAGGATGAACGCGTGCTAAATAAAATTGTTGATGATGTCACGTGGTAACATCAAACAAAGTAAGTTTATCTTTATCCAGCTCCGGTTAAGGTTAAGTAAACCATATTTCGGTTCATGGCCTCTTACAATACATCTCTTTCTTTCTACTTATTTTACCTCGAACTGTCGTTACATAAGGCCCAGCTAGCCAAGCCGATATCACGACAAATTCATAATCATAGAAAAATGTCAAGTATCGCTCTGTGAGCCAAGCCACAAGAATATACCCAGTCGAGAGCCGACGAGTTACAGAGCTCCGAACATCCTGTCAGAAGACAAGTTACCTTAGCGGTATCGTACAAAAACAGAAGTCAGCCAGTTTTTCAGAGTCAACTGAAGATACCCACTCCAGGAGCGCATTAGTACGCCATTTCTTGTGATGGTATTCCAGAAATGGTTAGATAGTGCTACATAAACTAACCGGGGCCGTTAGGCTAAAATCTGGGGAGGTTGACTACCTGATATGTAAGACACTACTAAACGGCTGCTTCACCTGGATTCTGAGGCATACGGAAATGAAGAAGAGTACGCTCTTCAATGCGTACTCAAAGAGCCCCGCATACACCGCCTCTCTACTAATAGGATCCATAATCAGACCAGGCCATTTGAGCCCCAATGGAACTGTGAAATTCATATTGGGCCAACCAGTACTTCGTCAGCTTGTAGCTCGCCATAACTTGGTCTTTTACCTAGATATTTCGCACGTAAATTCCGACAAGCTTAGTACACTATCGCATTTTGAGCTAGATCTCGGCATTTGATACAAGTCTGTCACTTCCAGCCGGCTTCTGGGTGTTGTACGGTACTGGTGCAACGGAGGCGGACTAATTTTGAAATCACGCCTGTAATCCCCACCGGACAATTCCAACTTTCTCATCTGCCAATATCCCACTTTCTTCACCCTTGTATATCCTTCACTTGCAAAGCTTCAGCAACTAACAAGTTACACGACCCACATATTAGGCCACCGTTACCATTTGGGCCAGGACACAGACCTCATTATCCCCAGACCCTGTCGGTATCTCCTCTGGTCTGCTTGGACCTCCGCATATAGTCAACATAAAGCTCCGCAATGAGTCCAAGTGGCGACTAGTCAAAGTTATTCGAGATTCACCTGGGCCAAAGTCAACCGGGTGACCCAAAACTAAGGCTTTCTCTCGAGCACTGGCTGTGAAGAGACGGGCCCGTTTGGACCATGTCGCGTGGTGAACTTTGGGTGTTTCCTGGGCCAAAAGCCACACTCGCGCGTACTTAAGCTAGTAATCCGACCGCGTGGCCTCTACCTCAATCCACCACACCACTCCAGCTCCTCTCCTATCGGTGCTTTGCCCTGTAGGTACCACCAACTGTTAGGTATCTAAGGTGTAATGGGGAAAGCTAAGAGTCAAACGGTTCGTCCCCTGGGTATACATGATTAGGCTTGTGGCTGATACCCACTTTCTTTCCCCGCTCCCTTTCCCTTTCTTTTCTCCTTTCCGCGCTCTCCCTCCCCGTACCCTTCGGTCCACTCGGACGAAGCAGTCTCGAAAGAGCCAAGAGCCCTTGGTGTGCGTTCATTGCTCGAAGACATGGAAGAGGAAGGGTGACCTTACCCGGCATCTACAAACTCACGAGGCTGAATCCAAGAGACGGTAAGTCCCCCGCTCGTCCCTCAATGCACGTTTCTCAACACTTTCTGTGAACCAGGTATCCCTGCATCTGGCCTGGATGCGGAAAGAGATTTAGCCAGGGGGCTGGACTCAGGAACCATATCAATACCCAGTGCGTCAAACACACTTATTCCTGTACTAAGCCTTCAAGGCTGATGGAGCCACCCCAATATCTAGTACGAAGGCTCAGCCGAATATCTGTCGCTATAAGGGCTGCGATAAATGTTTTAGTGACCCGGCGTCGCGGGGTCGGCACGAGCATGATGTACACGAGCCACACTATGGATTTCAGTGCGATAAGTGTGAACACATGTATGTTGTTGTTTTATCATCTTATTGGATTAGCTTGACCTTTTTGATCTCGTAGGTTCAAACGCCGCGACCAATACGTGCACCATCAAAAATCCACTCATAACCACGAAGTAACTGACGAAGAGGCCAAGGCTGCCAAAAATACTCATCGCGACAACTATATGAAGCTACTCGCCGAGAGTCAGCCGGTAAAGCCGCTCTGCGAACGGAAGGAGAACGTGCCCAACAAGTCAGTAAGGAGCCAGTCTCCTCCCACAAACGCATTATCTAGTGCGTCTACGAACCCACCGGAGGAGACAATTCAAAGCTCGTTTACTCCGTATGGCGATCAATCAGGTGACCACTCCAACAACCCCGATGCCCAATGCTCCCTCAATCAAAACAATCCGGAGTGCCCGCTGACCCTTCTTGCGTCTACCGCTTCGAACACGTTGCTCAATACCCCTTCCCCATTGACTCAAATTACCTCCGCGGCCTCCACGAGACTCAGTGAAGATACATCCTCCGACCTCCATGAGGCAAGCAAACAACTACTTGCCCGCGTGGACAATCCGTTTGGGGCAGCCTCTGCCGACAAATCCTCGCTCAGGCTTTACCCCGTTCTTCAGCCCAACGGCTCTCAACCACTCCCCCAAGCCAGCAACTCGCCCACGAGCCCTCCGTGCATTCCTCACTACCCTGCGTATATCAATCAGTCTGACCCTACCCCTTGCGCCGCTCTTCAACCTGAGCTTGACCCCACCCCCTTCAATTTTGTCAATACTTCGTTCAACTCGTTCGGCGAGGGTACAAGTAACTCAGCTTACCACGCAACCGCTACCACCCACCATACATATAACCAGCGATATCACTCTTATAACCGTCCTGAACCGACTCCAATGCTGAGTTATCCCGATGCGCCTTACAGTGTTTACAGTGGAGATCTGGCGAGCGTGTTCTCGTAAATCAACCTAGCTTTCCGTCAGGGTCTCCAACGAGACAAGAGAAAATGCTCACAATGCTTCTTATTGTAACAATTTCTCCCTTCAGATGACCTCTGAACTGTATTGTCATAAAGTTGTTACATTATAATTAAATCATGTATCCCACTCTGCATTGAAGTACTTCTGATACCGCTCAGACACGATACTAAGCAATTGACGCTTAGGAGCGTCCTCCGTATCCACTCTACTCCGCTCATGGATCAATACAGTACTCCCAACTCAGGCGCGCATATCGAAGCATCAGCAACCGAATTCTCGAGTCTGGTCCATCGAGTTAATTCGGCTTGTTCGCTAAGGAGAGATACGAGAATCTCACTCATTTCTCAGATCATGTCGGGTTAGGTTTGAGAAGATAGAGCACGCATATAGTGAGCAAAAATTGGAATCTAACACCTTGGGTATTGCTTTAACTAGGTTACCTGCTTGGTAAGATGTTACTTATAATACCTTGCATCCCAAGTTAGCTACTGCTGTGGTTGCCCATGTTTACCACTCGAGCCGAACGATTCGGCAGGAGCACCTCAATTGAATCGACAGAAGAAATGCCACTGAAGCGCCCCATCTCTGGGCTACAGTTACAGATCAAATGATGTCATGTTCCCTGTCCTCCGTCACGCCACTGGGGCATCAACAAATTACCGTAAGCACGTGATCCTTAGCTCGTGAACGATAAACCTGCTTTCTCCACTTTTGTATACCTTTTACCGCAAGCCCGTATAAGGGTACCCTGCTACAGTATATACTGTGACCATATGATCAACTTTACCGGGGGTTTCGGCCGTACTTAAATGCATCTGATCGGTTACTATTAGTTATGATCTCATACTTGATTGGCTGTGTTCGACGAAATTGGGTGCAACGAGGCATCCAAACTGAATTCGGCGGTACATATTCAATCAACTTCCAAAGGACTCGTGCTGATCGACGGTGGGATTTGGAGACCGACATAGCTTTGTTCGTTCTATAAAAACCCACCCCCTCTAGCACTAATCCCCAACTCGAGTTTAGTTTCTCCCAACAAAATGACTGAATACACCCATACTATCAACGGCAAACCCGTAACCTCTTCGAAAACTCTTGATGTCATCAATCCTGCGACTCAGCAGAAGATCGCCGAGGTTCCGAGTGCGACTCAAGAGCAGGTAAATATAAAGCTTCACCTCGCGCCTCTGAAGTTGAGCTAAGCCCTGGTGAAAATAGCTTGATGAAGCTGTAGCGGCCGCGCGAGCCGCTTTGCCGGGGTGGTCTGCAAAGCCGGTTGACGAACGTGCCGAGGTCTTAACCCAAATCGCGGCATTGATCGATAAAAATTTTGAAGAATACCAGCAAATGCTGACTACAGAGCAAGGAAAGCCTGTAAATGCATTATTAGTATTTGCGCAGAATCTGCTTACTAATCAATTCTGTTTGTAGTTGAGCGGTTCCGACTTTGAGGTCCGATTCGCATCCAATTGGATACGCCAAACGGCCTCGCTTCGCCTGCCGGAAAACATCACCGTTGACAACGAAGACCAGAAAATCATTCAGCGATATGTTCCCATTGGCGTGGTGAGTACATGTCCTCGGATGAAATATAGACCAAGTTGTCCATCATATTTCCCATTCGTAGTGCGCAGGCATCATCCCATGGTTCGTTCATTGAATCTTGTCTGCGGAACCTAGGCTAAACTTCAAATTATAGGAACTTCCCTCTTTTGCTATGTATTCTGAAGCTCGGACCTGCCTTGTTGGCCGGCAACACAATTGTTCTCAAGCCATCCCCATTCACTCCTCTTACTACTCTTCGGTTTATTAAAGAAATCCAACACCTCGTTCCGCCCGGAGTGGTCAACGTACTGAGTGGGGACGATAACTTGGGCCCATGGATCACCACCCATCCTGGTATTGACAAGGTAATATTTATATCGATGTTTCGGCCTTGTCACGCAACTTGAACTGCCCGGTGTAGATCAGTTTCACGGGATCTAGTTTCACCGGTCAGAAAGTCATGCAAAGTGCGAGTGTGGGTTTGAAACGAGTAACCCTTGAGCTTGGTGAGCCCCTATACTGTTACTCTCTGTTTCAATGGCGGTTCATTACGCATTTCCAGGTGGAAATGACCCTTTGATTCTTCTGCCTGACGTCGACCTCAAAACGGTTCTACCGTGAGTTAAGCTTCACTAGCCGTCTATATCTATAAATTTCATTTCGCGGTAACTCTACTAGGGGGATATTTTGGGGAGCGTTTTGGGTTAGTGTTTTCTAGTAACTACCTACTCATAACTGATGCGTTTGCCCAAGAATAATGGCCAGGCTTGTTAGTATCTTAATTGTAGCTCTCACTATTTGGCATATATGCTCACGATTGGGTAACTCGCACCATTAGGTGTCGCAGGTAGGTCGCTTTTTTGTCTTCAGGTTCCTAACAACACTGATAAACGATCAGCTAAACGCATTTATGTGCACGAGAAAATTTACGACGAATTCCGAGACGCCTTGGTCGAGTTTGGCAAGACCGTCAAAGTTGGGAACGGACTGCAACCAGACACCCAACTGGGTCCAATTCAGAATATCCTCCAGTTTGTCCGATCTAGTTGACTTTCCCCACTACTATTTACGTTTTGGAATTTAGATATAAGAAAGTGGTTTCGTTCTTCGAGGACGCTCATGCGAACGGGTACAAGTTTGTGCTGGGCGGGGATATAAACCCAAACCCTACCGATGGGCTGTTCGTTCCTATCTCAATTGTCGACAACCCACCCGATGACTCGAAAATCGTCCGCGAGGAACCATTCGGACCGATTGTACCGCTGTTGAAGTGGAGTGATGAAAAGGATGTTATCAAGCGTGCTAGTACGTTACATCATTTCGGGAGGTTTTCCTTGTTCTCACGCGCTTGGCAGATAATACTAACCTCGGGCTTGCGGCTTCAGTCTGGGGCGAAGACTTGGAGACTGTGGAGAGGATCGCGAAGCAGATTCAGGCTGGAAGTGAGTGTTTATTTCGTTACACTTCTGCATGGAATCTAATTGCTACGTTCTTGCAGCTGTGTGCATGAACGAGTTTATTCCCTTCGGTCCCTTGAACGTAAGCGTGTGTGTTGCATAAAAAAATGAGTATATGCTAAATAAGTCATAGTCATATGGAGGGCATAAAGAGTCTGGTCTCGGCGTTGAGGGTGGCATTCCTGGGCTAACGGCATATACCAACTTACAGTCGCTTACGCTCAGGAAAAAGCCCGCGGTGAAAGCGTGAGGGGATAATGTTTTATGTATCTCAACGTATTGAATCTATCTTGCCATTTGAACAAATCACACAGTGTGGGTTGTGAGGAAATCATAGGCTACGTTGTATGCAATCTCACTCTCCAAGAGTTATCATGATCTTGGGATCGCATGTCTACATCCAGTGCAATTTGGTCATCTCAAAAAAGCGGCGACATTTTTTGGCTCGTCACCTTGGACGCCTAGACGATTAGCAAGGGCGGAGGCTGCTGGACCGACCAACCGGAGTCGGGCCGTGACGGAAGCAGATAATGCCCGGCCCGGTCCACGTGGTTTTGGTGGTCACCTGTCCAAGAGCCAATCTCACCCACCACTCGCTGTAGCCCTGACAATCGGCTTCACTTCTCCGTTCTTTGCAAGCAATGGTTCAGTCGAATGACTGATAGCGGTAAATCAACCTGAGAGTATCAATTCTCGTGGCGCGGTGGGTTCATAGCCTGAAAGCTGTATAAAAGACGCTGCAGAACTTGCAAGGTCTATACCTCCCGCAACTTAGAAGCTTGGCCTTGCTTTATCGATTACCTCGTTATCCGGATCGGCTGCTAAGCTACTCACTTTGATGTCTTCCCCTCGGTCCATATTTATTCTTGGGTAAGTTAGTGATTTTTGAATTATTTTCGGCAATCGTCTTACCACTTCGTTCCGAATCGTAGCGCTACAGGCTATGTTGGCGGCACTCTTCTAGTTGCCCTTGTAGAGCAATACCCGTCACTGGAGATCAAAGCACTCGTTCGTAATCCTAAGGATGCCGAGCTAGTCGCTGCGGTTGGTCCGTCTGTAGCGGTTGTTTCAGGTTCCCATACCGATCTTGACCTGGTAACAACCCAGTCGTCCAATGCCGACGTCGTTTTCCAAGTGTCGGATCCCGATGATTTGAGCCTGATGCAGGCGATCGTTGCTGGTCTCAAGGTTCGGAAGGAGAAAACCGGTGAACAGGGTATCTTGATCCACACCACGTACGTCAAATTTGGATGTGGTACCTTATATACTGTGTTGCTAATCGATCGCTGGGTAGAGGTACCGGAACAATCATGGATGAAGGAACTGGAGAGTTTACGGATGACTACCCGATCTGGGATGTATGTTATCCATTCGTCGTCTACAGTCACAAATTTCCCTGTGCTAACATCAATCAATAGGATGTAGACACAAAGGCACTCAAATCAATTGATATCACCGCTCCTCATCGTATTGTCGACCTCGAGTGAGTTCGATCTCATCCTAACTTCAACATTGGGCTAATCGCCTTGTTAGAGCGATCAAAGCCCACGATGAGGGGATTGCCAACGTGTACGTCATATGCCCGGCTACGATATATGGTGTCGGTACCGGTCCAGTCCGCCGTACCTCTATGCAAATACCCAAGCTAGTTGAGTAAGTCTTCGATTCGATATCGAGTAGTTATCCTTTTGATTGATCTGTTTGTCGGAATCAGAATCTTTCAGAAAAGCCGCCGCGCTGAATATGTCTCTAAAGGAACAAACGTATGGAGCAACATCCATGTCCAAGACCTCGCCCGGGCGTTTCTCCTAATATTCGACCATGCCATTGAAGTTCAAAAGTCTGGGGACACACAACGACCGCAAGATGGATTCGATAACTTCTATTTTACAATTGCGGGTGAACATGCTTGGGGAGAAGTCGTTGCTGAGATTGGGAAGTCAATGTATAAACGAGGTACTGTGGATTATTTTCTACATGCTTGTCTTTGCTTATCTATGGGTTGCATATTGGATTCAGGTCTACTCGATTCACCCGAAGCGTATAGCGTTAGCGCTCAGAAAGATTCGGTTCTTACGTTATATTCGGGATCAAACTCGCGTGCCTATGCCACTCGTCTCAAGCAGCTGGGGTGGGTACCCAAGGAGAAAAATATCAAGGATAGTGTGGATGAAGATGTAGAGTTTATGGCGAATCTGCTTGCCAAGAACAAGTAGTACGTAGATTATTCATAGCAAATATACGACATGATCCTGAAATGCCCGGCCGACCTGTGATGACCGAGAATACATGCTATATCAGGTTTAGCGAAGCTATCTTCCCCGGTTCTCGAGACCCTGATTCATCGCCTCGTCAGGAGCGCACCACCAGCGCAATCTCGTGGCTGTTACTCTACCTCCTCTATCGATTTTAACTGGCCTTTCTGTCTCAGGACTGCCCTTTGCCTTGGACAAGATATGCTGACCAAGGTCAAACGCCAGCTTTTTAGTCGGAACCGCAAACCTGGGCCTCTCCTCGTTCAATTCGCTGTCAAAGTCCGAGATGATACACCTCAGAGGCAGTTAGAGGAGGATGGAACTCAAGAGTTAATCGCGGTATTAACTGAGACATTCCACGCTCTTGGGCCACTGACGCCGGCAGTATATGGATTTTTGAAGTTGATCGAGACGCTGGAGGTAAGCTTCTAGTATCAGCTATATATGAGCATGTTTTGACTGCAGTCCGTTGCTGAATCCCACTTAGGTAGAAATACTCTATGGTCACAAAGAGCTTTGGGATGGGCTGAATGATTCGTTTCGCGCTCTTTCGGACTACATAAGCGGAGTTGCGGACACCTCAAGGTTGCCAAGTATTAGTGATTTGATTCGGTGAGGCTCGGGCAGAAGTATATGAGTGACTATTGGGCTAACAGGTAGGAGATAGTGGGATCGAGAAAGAGACTGGATTAGCGTTTCTGGCGGGTCAGAGGGTTGTAACCGAAAGATACACAGCCAACAAACGTAGAAGCGAAGTGCTAGGGTGTTTGCGTCGAGTTCAGGCCTTGCTGGGGCGATTCCTCGTATGCACTCTCTACCTTCCCGAGCCACTTTCTTATACTAACTAATATGCAGCTTAACGAGAACACCAGCTTGTGGACAATTCCTGAAGATCAAACGGCGGTGCGTGATGATTGAGTATTAATTCATGCATTGGGTATAATCGCCATGACAGGACAATGAGCTACGTCACATGCTCCACTCCCCTACAGCAACATATCGGGCCACAGAGACGACGCCATTTGATCAAAATGGATGTATTCCGAATACGCGTGTGGATATCCTGAATGAACTACGGGACTGGGCCCGACTCGATAATTTCCCTAATATATGCTGGTTAAACGGTATGGCCGGTACCGGAAAAACGGCGATTATATGCAGCCTATGCGAGTACTTGGAGACTACCGGACAGCTAGCTGCTAGCTTCTTCTGCTCACGCCAGGACCCGACAACTCGTGATGTTAGACTTATAATACCTAGCATCTCGTATCAACTCTCCTTGCTCTCGCGTCCTTTCCGATCAGCTCTCTTCGGCATGGTGGGACAGGTTCTCGAAATCTGTGATCAACCGCTTCGTGATCAGTTTGAACAGCTAATCGCCGTCCCCTTGCAAAAAAGCGGACACACTTTCATGTCAACTCCCGTCGTTGTTATTGACTGCCTCGATGGGTGCGTCGACCACGAGGGGGTTACCGAGTTTCTAAATACTCTACTCTATCGAATGCCTGGCTTGCGAATTAAAGTCATCGTAGCCAGTCGCCGGCTTCCTAATATCGCTGGATGCATGCAGAACAAAAAACATCAGGGTAATCTGACAGAGCTAAACTTGGACACACTTGATCGTTGGTTCATTCGCAAGGACATCCGGACATACCTGTCCGTCATGCTTCACAGATTCCATCTTCCCCCTGTCACTCTCCAGAGGATCTCTGAATACTCAGGACTTTGGTTTACATGCGCTGCAGCTATTGTGCAATATATGGAAAGTAAATTGCCCTCTGTGGATAACGAATACCTAACGGTGAACTTGCCAAAAATCTTCCTCCCAATCGAAGACATAAACGAGCATTTCGACGAGCTATATACCGTGGCCCTCACAGAAGCCTTTGGAGATGTCAAGCTGGGGAGCTTAGAAAGAGCAACGATGATGCTTCTGTTACATATGGTGGTCCGGGTACAAGAGCCAATACACGTTGACTTTCTAGTTCGCCTGATGGGCTTTAGTGAAGTCGATTCACTGCACGTCATATTAGGACCACTACTTTCGGTTTTACATATATCTAAAGCGACCGGACTAGTAACTGCCTTACATGGCTCACTTTATGGGTATGTCAGCGATCGTAGTCGTTCGAGGGCTTTCTATTGTGACCCTGGAGAGTACAACTCACAGCTTGCGTTGATCTGCTTCGAAGTGATCTGTACCGTGGAACCCCCGTTCAATATCTGCGACCTTGAATCGTCGTATCTGATGGATTCAAAGGTGTCTGATCTTGACAAGAAAGTTACTAAGGCGATCTCATCTGAGCTTCTTTACGCGTGCCTATCCATAGGAGCGCATATAGAGCAAGCACATAGTTCTCTGAAACTTGTCGACGAACTGCACCGCTTTCTGTCAACTAAATTATTACTCTGGATGGAGATATTGAACCTGAAGGGACATCTCGGCCACGGCATTGAGGTCTTGGGTAAATTCAAGAACTGGTTGAAGGTACATAGACGTATAAATATGTTATAAATTTCTCACACAGGGGGTGCGGCAGAAGACAAAGCATTCAAGGGAGCTAGAGAACCTTCTGGACGACGCTCAACGATTTCTGATGGAATATGCATCAAGCCCGATTGCGAAAAGTACACCCCACATCTACGTTTCCGCATTGCCGTTCTGGCCGGATTTGAGTCCGGTTTCAACACACTATCGCAAACTGTTGCCCGGACTCATAGGAGTACGGGGTACAGCCAAGGAAAAGCGCGGATTCGCCTCCGTGGCGGTCTTTACGATTGCGCACCAGACAAGATGCATTGCATACTCTCCTGATGGCGAGCAAATCGTCTCGGCCTGCAATGATGCGACCATTCGTATTTGGGACGTACGAACCGGACAACCAATAAGGAGGCCTCTCGTAGGTCATACGCGCTCGGTCATGTCGGTCGCATACTCGCCAGATGGGGCGTATATTGTCTCCGGCTCCGTTGACGGGACCATTCGGATCTGGGACGCAAACAATGGTCAGCAAGTAGTTTCCCCGCTAGTCGGTCATATAGGTGCAGTATGGTCGGTTGCCTACTCGCCAGATGGCGCATATATTGCCTCTGGCTCTGTCGACGAGTCCATCCGTATCTGGGATGCGTCCAGTGGGGAGCCAGTAGGGCGAGCCCTAAGCGGTCACACCGGCGCGGTTTGGTCGGTTGCGTACTCCCCTGACGGCAGGCACATTGTCTCTGGCTCCCATGACGAGACGATTCGTGTTTGGGACGCATCGACTGGGATACCATCTAGACGAGTGCTCAGAGGTCACACGGGCTCAGTATGGTCGGTTGGATACTCGCTCGACGGCGCACGCATTATTTCTAGCTCTTACGATAAGACTGTTCGCATCTGGGATGCGCGTACCGGAAAACCTGTGGGACAACCACTCCTAGGACATACAGAGTCGGTTTGGTCAGTTACTTACACTCCTGATGGTGCATGCATCGTCTCAGGATCTCTTGACAAAACCGTCAGAATCTGGGACGCACATACCGGGCGACCGGTGGGGCGACCGCTTGCAGCTCACACTGAATCAATCTTTTCAGTCTCGTGCTCTCCTGGAGGCGAATACATTGCTTCAGTCGCTAATGACGACACTCTACGAATTTGGGATCTGCACAGCGCACGAGCGATGAGGTTTCCGCTCAAGGGCCACACTACCCCTGTTTCATGCCTTTCGTACTCGCCAGATGGCGCACGCATAGTCTCCGGGGGTTATGGAACAACCATTCGTACTTGGGATGCGCATACAGGACAATCAGTAGGATTCCCTTTCAAGGGTCACACCGGTCCAGTCAGTTCTCTTGCATATTCACCTGATGGTACTCGCATCGTTTCTGGTTCTCTTGACAATACCATCCGGGTTTGGGACGCGGATACAGGACGGATGACAGGACTACCGCTTAGAGGGCATACGTACGCCGTTTATTCAGTTGCATTTTCTCCAGACGGTAAACGTATCATATCTGGCTCGTACGATACAACCATCCGGATCTGGGACGCGTATTCGGGTCAACCAGTGGGAGAGCCCCTTGAGGGGCATGCAAAAGCTGTCTGGGTAGTGACATATTCACCTAGCGGCGTACAATTTGCTTCCTGTTCGGTCGATGAAACCATTCGCATTTGGGATGCACGCTCTGGGCAACCGATAACGCCCCCACTTATCGGTCACGCTGGGCCAGTTTGGGCAGTCGTATACTCACCAGATAGCTCGACTGTTGCCTCTGGCTCTTGGGACAGCTCCATTCGTATTTGGAACGCCAATACTGGACGACCAACAGCACAAGCGTTCAGAGGTCATACGGGCGCTGTGTGGTCTGTGGCATACTCGCCGGATGGCACACAAATTGTGTCTGGCTCAGAAGACAAAACGATTCGTATTTGGGACGTGTTTTCGGGGGAAACTGTGGGGCTACCGCTGGAGGGTCACATGAGCTGGATTTATTCGGTTGCATATTCGCCTGACGGCGCATACATTGCCTCCGGTTCACGTGACTGCACCATCTTGATATCAAAGCCAGGAGCGGAGCAGGCATGGGTTGATTTAGCCGAATCGGATGGTATGTAACTGATTGTCTTGATATCTATTTCTCACTGACAGTCAGAAACTCTTGTCGGACTTATAGCATCTACATCCAGTCAGTTGCAGGATTCCTGGACACTAGACGAGAACGGATGGGTGGTTGACTCTCGCGACATGCCTTTGATATGGGTACCGGAAGACGTACGAGACGCCCTCTTACATCCAGGACAGATAGCTCGGATCTATTCTGAAGGCGAGCTGAAGCTTGACTTCACTGGGGCTTTGCTTGGAAAGCAGTGGAAGGCGTGTTATTCCCCGGGGCCAACCTCTGATGCGATTTGATTTCAATGTGATCTGAATAGTTAAAGCCTTTATTATAATGTACTACGCAATTGTAGTAGTATGGCTTTATAATCCAGCGGACCTTGCTAATGGATCAGCCACTAGTTATCTATTTGATATGTATAGCCACCCAATCGCCACATGGCTTTCCCTAGAATTGACTGTATGCTATTCTATTGTAATCCGATAGGCGGGGAAGGTACCGCGAACAGTACGGTCGGACAGACACCATATTCATGCCCGCCAGGGTGAGTTTCCAACAATTGAGCTCAGATGCACAGATGACAAACAAGTTTAGGGCTACAGGTCAGATCCGACACAACGATTACAAGTAAACAACCCTTCCGGATCAACATCTCGCTTAATCCTCAGCAAACGGTTATAATGCGCTCCGAAAAACGCCTTTTTCCATACCGGCTCTTGCCTGATATATATTAGCAAAATGTTAGTTTCACACGGTTAAATTCAGATCTAGAAGTAATAGGCTTACGGGTCGGCCTCGTTAAAGTATGCCGCCTGATCCAACCCAGCGAGCTCCCCAAGCGCCTGTGTATAATCTGTAATCGTTTTCTTAATATTGTCAATCGTCTCGGCTGGCGTGGTATCGTTCCAGGTGCTTCCCATGTTCCAGCTTATCAACGCGTCGTTCCGCCACTGAGGGTTGAGTCCTGCAGATTCGGGATCGACCTTGCTGACCGCACCACCCCCAACTACAACCACATTCCTTGAGCCAAACGCTTGAAATATAATAAGGTGGTAAAACGTACCGAAATTTAAGCTCGGAGTATACGCCAAAGCATTTGATATCAACTTGGCCAACTCGCTCGGTCGGGTCTGCATTGCCTTTCTGGACACGAGTTTGCCGCCGATCCAAAGAGGTACTGCAATTTGGGCGTCCGAAGCAATCCACACTTTGAAAAAATCTAAAAACGTTGGGTGAATGCTGCCGGATGATGTGACTTGGGTCTCGGTGTTGTTGGCGATCCATTCCCAGACTGGAGCTAAAGTTTGATTCGTGTGTTTGACTGACGGGCTATTCGGATGAAATATGACGAGAGAGAGGGTGGCTGGTGGGGTCCAAACCGCCCAACCGCGAATATCTAAGTTTTTGTCAGAGAGAGGTTGAAGCAGGAAAAACGATAGACTTACTTTGGTCAGACACATTCGGAAATGCGTGAAGGAAAGTCTCGGCCATGCTCGTGAGCTTTTCTGGACTGGTGAAGTTCATCGAAACGCTCAGGCCAACGATACTGTCAAGAGCAGGATGCGTCTTGTATGTTACGTCCAGGGCTACCTGCAATAGAATGATCATCTCATAAGCTGGCAAAACAACGGATCTGACTCACGCCCCATGTACCTCCTCCACCTCCGCGAAGAGCCCAAAATAGATCCTGGTTCTGACACGAGTTGGCAGCCACGATCTTGCCGTTGGGTTTGACGATTGTATACTGTAGCACATCTTCGTTTCGGATCAGTCAGGGAACGTGCTGACTAGGCAGATTGTGGAAACTCACTATCGACGCCCATGCCGTACAACCACCCGAGAGGACTATGGCCACCACCTTGAACCCAGCCACCCGCAGCGCCAACGCTATTTGCTGCACCCCCGACAATCGTCATGTTGTGCTTGTCTACAGCATCGTATACGTCTACATCCAGGTTAATTACATAGTTGGGTTTCCTGAAAAGAGAACGCTCACCTCGCCATTGTTCCGCCGCGCCAAGAGTTACGGCGGGAACTCCGGGTATTTTATTCGGGCATCCTTTGGAAACGAACGAGTCGTAAAAATTTATTCCTTTGAGCTGATGTGTCCAGATACTAAATGAGCCCTCGGCGCTCGACCGACCGAGACTACGATGAAGAAGTAAGGTTACAACAAGTAAATCCGAGATGTGTGGTAACTCACTAATCATGTCCAGTATTTTTGACCACAAGTCGCAACCGGTACTTTCCGGCAAAAACGACAGATTTACGAACATCCTGGGCATCCTTAGCCACAACCGCATAGGTAGGCACAAATCCTTGTTCACACGTCACGTTCCGAGGTGTATCGATACCACAATCCGGGCTCTCCCAAACAGGATTCTCCATTGCTCCCGTTTGATTCGCACGCCAGAATGAATTGTTCCAATTGGCCTTGACATTTTGACAAGCGGCTTCGTCATAGTTGGGGTCGTGGCAGGGCCAGGCTGGAGGACGAGGAGCGACGAGCCGACCGCTGATGAAAGAGTTGAAACTAGACCAGACACTAGACGAAGGCCAGCATTTTTGGGAAGC
This sequence comes from Ceratobasidium sp. 395, assembly GCA_019616345.1. NCBI lineage: Eukaryota > Fungi > Basidiomycota > Agaricomycetes > Cantharellales > Ceratobasidiaceae > Ceratobasidium > Ceratobasidium sp. 395. The sequence goes on along the minus strand of WSTH01000050.1, from coordinate 31,416 downwards.
TGTACAAAGCTCTTGAGCCAGTGCGCCAGATGAAACCAGTGAAACTACAACGAAACTTTGAGCGAGCCTCATTGTAAGTACTCGGGGGGATGTGGTAGTGATGCACAAATTGCCTGTCTTGTTCTGAACTCGGGAATTACAGCAGCTGAGCACAGGCCGGGTATTTAGGGTCGATCAATCCGTGCGTGCCGAGCATAACTTCGGGTTGTTCGGGGAGGAGCCGAGAGAATGCGTCGTGGTCGCCTCCACGATTTTAGTTTGCGCATCAATCATATTCCAGGGTCCTCGGGCGGCTACGTCATGTCACGTGCGGTCGTCCAAGGGTTTGCCTTTTAACTCCTTGACACTACTAACCTCGTGAATGGGTAAGAAAAGGAGTGCAAAGCTCAGTGAGTAAGCATGGTGATGGAGTGTGAAGTGAAAATACGAGCGTAGAATACCCTGGGGCATAAGAAACCAAATAACGTGCGATAAGAACGGTAAATTGCGCTCTCGCTCATCTATTGATACGGCCAGGCTGTGTAACACATCAAGTTCCTTTTCATGAGTTTGAGATCAAACTAATTTCCCCTTCGTATCTTCTGTTAGAATCGAATGTATGCGATAGCCGAGAGCATACCAGGGTGAGCAAGGTGCCGTACACCCAGGAGGCATGTTTGATGAATCGAAGTTTTCCCAAATCGGTATTCAGTCATGACGTCTATAAAGATCGCAGGATGGGAATCACCATGACGATTCCTGGTCTCGGTCTCGGGCATCCGCTCGAGTGGCGACTTGGTGGCGGCTGCATAGGAGAACGAGGCGGCACAGCCCCGCAGTGGGGCCATCTTTGACAGGTCCTCGAGCCAACTTCGATGGCCAAGTAGATAGAGGCCCTATATAAAGACCCATCTCCCCAACCTTTTGCTGCCAACATCTCGCTCCCATAATGTCTTTAGCCTCGCTCCATAAAAAAACCGTCTGGAATTCTTCGCCTGAAGAGCTCGGGCTCACCGCCGACCAGCTTCAAACCGAGCAGAACTGGATCAAGGCTTTCAACGAAGCTTGTGACGCACTGAGCTGGGAGAAATGGCAAGTCTTTTGGGCAGACGGTAAGCTTCATTCGATTCGATGTCGCATGCGCATATATTCATGCATTTATTAGATGCGTTTCTCAAATGGGGACATAGGCTTTACGTCGAAGGAATGCCAGCGTTGACCGAACATCTGGACTCGCATATGATCAAGTCGTTCCAATATTTCAAAACCGAGTGAGTCTCGTCCCCAAGTTCTTCCCGTGTAGTGGTTCTCAGCGCTTTTACAGCGTGACTTGTCACAGTTTTGACGTCCCGCAAGGTCTGATCTACCAAAAGGCCGATCTAACGAGGGTGGTCAAAGGCGACCCAGAGGCCCAGGAAATTCTTACCCCCGTCATGATGTTGATCCACAAGAAGCCTGGAGAGCCGAAGATGCGCGGTTTGGAGGTGTTTGGTGATATGACACCGCTCGAGGAGAAGATAAAAGCGATCATGGGAAAGTCGCCTATATGATTGCGCCTATAGTTCATTGTTCTTATATGAACGTGTGGTTATGGATCAACCGCTGGGATACGTAGCTTTCAGAGTTTTCTTGATGCTTTGTGACATATAATTCTACGAGGTTCAGAATCGGAGATTGTGGTAGCTTCTAGAATGTAGATTCATTATCGGTGTAAAAAAGTGTGGTGCGAAACGTACAGCCTAATGATTATATCGCTTCTGGGTCTGCGCTTCTGGGTTTCTTGGCGTATGTATGCTACATATTTTGCCTACGGGGTAAATTTAAGAGATCTTGTAGACAAGAACTACGGTACCAGAAAACAACGCATATATGCATGAGTGCAAAGCATTCGACCTGATTCGCACCGGACACCGATGAGGAGTCATCATGTAGCCAGGTGCTGTCTTATTTTGTACCACAGCTATCGAGAAGTATTGTCGCCCTTCAGACGTGCCTAACAACGCTCTGCGTAGACATCTGCGCAACCCAGAAGCTCATATGTGAGTCGAAAGCGGCCCGGGGGATCTCTGAGGTCGAGTAATGATATCTGGGTTTCAATAATTGCGCCAATCTTGCTAGCATCACGAAATCGGGCCCGTACTCATTAGGATTGCTGTAGCTGTAAAGACTGAGGCGCTCCGTCCGGCGCACAGCCACCACAGCGCCAGGTATGCTACAGTCCAGGATCACATGACCCTGGAAGTTTTCTACCAGTCTGTCTCCAGCTAGTTTGTTTGTATATCTGACTTGACACCTGCTCTATCTCTCACAGGGTTAGCGGCCTTTAATGCGCGATTAGCATCTCTGAGGTCTACTGACCTTGCAATAGCCGGAAGCGCAGCCGCTTGGCGCTTGTGTGCCTGAGAAGCAACGTCCCGCAGCCGCAGCTCCACTCTGTGGCTGATGAGCGCAGGCGTGCTAACAACGTGGCGCACCGCATTAACGTAGCTCTCCTTTAGCATAAAGTAGTGAGGATTGATACAGCTGGATCAAGAACTTAGCAATACGTCCCACAGGGCGACCGACCCAATGCCCAACTCGCAGAACGACGCCACGTATTCGTTACTGCCACCAACTGATCCGAAGATTACAACGGTGAGCTCTTCGAATTGCTAGCTGGAGAGACTAGTGCGCGTACGGTGTTAATATTTTGAGGCTTCGAACGATACAGGCTTCAGATGTGAGTATGACGATATTCGCGTTGGCTTGAATACTGCGGCCGACAGCTGGACTCCACAGGTAGATATATTGTTGGATGTTGACACGATAAAAGCTGAAATGAATACCAGCGAGCTGAATGTGAGTGTGGCTGTGTACATCTGAATGATTAAAAGGCGTGTCGCCATATAGCCATAAGACATGCTTATTGAACGACCGCATTAAGGGTGCTGATCATAGGATCGAGGGTCATTCGAGAGTATATAGCCTTGAACAACAAACGTTGGCAACAAAAAATATTTTGGCCAACACGACTGAGCGACTAGACGTCGAGAAAGTTTTGGAGCTACCGATTCAGCTGCTGACCAAAGACCGAGCTCCGGCTCAAACTGGATTGAACGATATACAAGAGAACGAGGAACCCTGGAGCAGTATGGTTCCTGTCAACCTAGTGAGCTCTCTCTTGTCCAAAGTCACAGGACGTCTGAACTGATGGTATGTTGGAACGAAAAGACTTGCGATCAGACTTTCTCTCATGAAGGGCTGGGTAGGCCTGGTGAGCACACGAAAATGCCGAGCGAGCTTCGTCATGTTTATGCGACAACTGTCAATCTGACACCTGAGCTTTCGCTCCTCCCTGGCGGTCATCAGCATAAGCCGGTCTATCTGGACAGCCTCGGAATTGCCTACAAGAGACTGTTTAATCGCCTAGCTAAGCGAGAGCACTTTCTTATGGCCACCGACCGTCATACACAAGCGCTCACACTCGCTCCTGAGGGCCTTTCAGCTAAATTAGCTTGCCTACTAAACAGTGTAGGTGACACCTTTCAGATACTATTTCAACACCTAGGCAAGCTGGTGTACCTTTACTTCGCGGTTATCTGTAACGCGCAAGCAGTTGCGCTTACTCCCGATGACGATCACACCCATAAGCCAGTCTATCTGGGCAGTCTGGGGAGCGCTTACATAACCCTGTTTAAACGATTAGGCAAGCTGAAGCACATCCATATGGCTGTCAACTGTCTGACGCAGGCGGTTGCGCTCACTTTCGACGACCACCCTAATAAGTCAGACTGTCTGGACTGCCTGGCACTCGCCTACCAGGCCTTGTTCGATCGACTGGGCAAGCTAGAACACATCCATATAGCCACTAACTACCATACACAAGCACTCAAACTCACCCCTGAGGGCCACCCAGGTAGATCAGCACGCCTAAGCAATGTAGGCATCACCTTCCAGATACTATTTCGACGCATAGGCAAGCTGGAGCACCTGCATACCGCAGCTGACTATCTGGCGCAGGCTGTTGAGCTTACTCCTGACGATCATCCACAGAAGAGAGTCTTTCTAAACAATCTAGGAGGCATCTATATGACCCTATTCGATCGACTGGGCAAGCCGGAGCACATTCACATGGCTGTCAGCTGTCTAACGCAGGCAGTTACACTCACCCCTGACGGTCATCCTGAAAAGCCAACCTGTCTAGGCAATTTAGGAAATGCTTACGTCCAGATCCTGCTGCGTCAATCAGGCCAACTAGAATACGCTCATATGGCCATCGACTATCTTACGCAAGCAGTTGCACTGACTCCCGAGGGCCATCCAGATCGACCAGTCCATTTGGACAATATAGGTACTGCCTACCAGATACTGTCTGATCGCCTAGGCCAGCTGGAGTACCTTTATATCGCAGCTGAGTATAAGGCGCAGGCAGTTGCGCATACTCCTGATAGTCATCAAATCCGGCCATTTCTGCTCAACCACCTAGGAAACGTCTATCAGCGACTCTTTAATCGCTTGGGAAAGCTGGAGCACATTCATATGGCCATCGACTATCGTACACAGGCACTCAAACTCACCCCTGCAGGTCACTCGGATCAACCGACCCTTCTGAACAATCTAGGCGCAGCGTACTGGGCATTGTTCAGTCGCCTGGGCGAGCTAGAGCACGTTCATATGGCACTCGAGTATATAGCTCGTTCCATCGTGCTCACTCCTGAGGGTCATCCACATAAGCCAGAACGGCTGAACAGTCTAGGGGCCGCCTATTGGAGATTGTTCAATCGCTTAGGCGAGCTAAAACATGCTCATATGGCGTTCGAATGCATGAAGCAGGCAGAAGCACTCACCCCCAACAATCATCCGGATAAGCCAAGTTATCTAAGCAATCTGGGAGTGGCGTATTCAGAAATGTTTGATCGCCTAGGTCAGCTAGAGCATATTCGCATGGCCATTAACTATAGGTTACAGGCAGTTGCGCTAACGCCTGAGGGTCATCCGGATAAGCCTATCCTTTTAAGCAATCTAGGAAGTACCTACCTAAAACTCTTCGATCACCTAGGCCAGTTGGAGCACGCTCATATGGGTACCAGCTATCTGGTACAGGCAGTTGTACTCACTCCGGACAGTCATCCTGCTAAGTCACGCCATTTGAACAATCTTGCGAACGCCTACATGAGACTTTTTAATCTCTCGTTCGGTGAGCTAGAATACCTTCACTTGGCCATAAATTGTGCAACACAGGCAGTCGAGCTCATACCAGAGGAAGATCCCTCAGGAGTCCAACGCTTACACCGTTTAGGCCAACTGTATTTTGCTCTGTTCACTTCCTCGCTTGAGCTTGAGCATGTTGCAATGTCGAAGCGATACTTTCGATGCGCGGCTCTATTCCCAACCGGTAATCCCGACGATAGACTCCTAGCCGCCAGGCATTGGGCGTGGTTATGCACGCCAGGTGGATCCGACGCACTGGAAGCCTATAGTCATTGCAAGCTGCGTCTCCCTGAAGCGGTGTGGCTAGGGACCTCCGTCCAGCGACGATTGGAGTGTCTCAAAGCCTCAGATGTACAAGACCTTGTATCCGAAGCAGTATGGGTTGCTATCCTTGCAAACCGCTACGACCTTGTTGTAGAGTGGCTGGAGCAAGGGCTCTGTCTAGTATGGAGTCAAATGTTGCAGCTGCATACACCGCTCGATAAGCTTCATGCGTCGCACCCGGAGCTAGCAAATGAGCTCTATCGTCTATCAACTCAGCTTGAGGATATAGATAGTCGTGCACGAAATGGTGAAACCTCGAACATACATGCAGAATTATTACGGAACGACGCATATACGCGCAGCCAGCTCGCATATAGGCGAGATCAACTTATCAATTCGATCAGGCTGAAGCCAGGCTTCGATGGATTTCTTCGTCCACCCAATGCGTTGACAATCACTTCTCATGTTCAACATGGAGCGACTGTGATCCTGACTACGCACGCGGTCGAATGTGACGCCATCATTATCAAACAGGGCGTCCACGCCATTACCCACATACCCTTGGTCAACTTCTCTTGCCGCAAAGCAGAGGAGCTTCGTCGAGAACTAGTATTGTGCCTAAAATCACAAGGTATTGCTCGTGGATTTAAGAAAGGAGATTTTCCGCTTCAGGCATCATTCAAGAACATACTGGCTACCTTGTGGTTGGACGTCGTGAAGCCAGTGCTCGATCATCTAAGGATAAGTGTGAGCCCATATGCTCAAGGTCTACCAACTCCGAGCACTAATATCGCTTGTCGGTTCTATAGCAGGTTGTCCCTATTGACAATCTTCCTCACATTACATGGTGCATCACCGGCGCTTTATCCTTCCTACCCGTCCACGCTGCCGGCATATACGACGACCCCAGTACTGTCTTGTCGAATCTAGCCATCTCGTCTTACACACCGACTATCAGTTCCATGGGTCAATCTCGTTCGACTCCACCAAACTTTTCCGGCATACTCGCTGTTGGTCACCAATCGGGCGTCCGCGGTCTTAGCCCCTTGCCTGGGACAAAAGACGAGCTTGATAAAGTGAAGGAGCAGTTTGAAAACAGGCGGTTTACCCGATTAGAAGAGGATGCGGCGACAATAGACGCGGTAGTGGAAGCAATGGGAGACCATAGCTGGGTCCACTTTGCTTGCCATGGGTCTCAAGACCCACTCGACCCGATGAACAGTGCGCTGCACCTGCACGACAAAGATCTCACCCTCGCGATGATATCAAAACACTCGACGGAGAACGCGCAGCTTGCATTTCTATCAGCATGCCAGACCGCCAAAGGAGATTCGGAGCTACCAAACGAGGCGGTCCATCTTGCGGCGGGTCTACTGATGGCTGGATATGCGAACGTGATTGCGACTATGTGGTCTATCAAGGACCAAGACGCGCCGATCGTTGCTGCAGAAGTGTACAAATGCCTGCTGGAAGATGGAGTGCCGGATAGTAGGAAAGCGGCGAAAGCGCTGCATCGGGCGGTGAAACATCTACAGGATACAATTGGGTTGAACGAATTTGCGCGATGGGTACCGTATATACACATGGGGGGCTAGATGTAGATCAGGCTGTGGACCAATGAGTCAATCTCACGGATTTTGTTGACTGTATGCGGACCTTAGGCGGCATGCGAACCAACCACAAAGCCGCGTAAATTACGGATTATAAAAAACTCACCTGGCCTGTGATTCATTATGAAAGCATTTAGTCTCTAATCGTGAAATCAAGATAAAAATTTTACTCGTATTTAAGCTGATCGATGTACCAAAAATGTGTCATGGGCGACAATAAATGAAGTACTGATTTGTAGTAAGCCGGCCCAATGCTAACCAATTAATATAATGCGAAGTAGTACTGTTTGACGAGCAGCAAACGCGGCAGATCCAAAGCTCTGCACAGAGTTGCCGGTGCATACCTCAATGCTCTCGTCTTCCCTTTGATATAGATACGTCCGAAAATCACATGTGGCCAAGGTGGAGGTGGCTATTGTGGCTATGCCCAAAGTAGATGGCACCAATGGACCAGCCGGTCATCTTGATGGGTGAGTGTGAGGGTGCGTTTCGGATTATGTTACATAGCTCATAGAGCGAATAGCCCTCAATAGCACTGTCTAGGTATAGTAAGCGTTGTTTGAACCATCTTTGGGTTACACCGGGCGGTGAATATTTACTTGGGCAGGTCGGGCAACCGGTATTTAGGTCGGACTCATAGTATAATCAGTTTGCAAGCAGTATATTCCCCAATGAAGCTGGCCGGCGAAGTAGTGCACAAGCCTCGTAGCTTGTAGATACCGCTTGCACCGTTATGGAAGCGTGGGAACCAATCACGGGGAGGCTTTAACGTCCACGTGCCCAAACACGCGCCTATGTTGAACGCGACCTGGATCCAAGCTAATCTCCACACTACTCCACGACTCTATCCGGCTCGGGACACCGACTCGACGCGACGACGGATATCCTTCCAGGTGAATCACCCTGTGAGCTCAATTCCCACGGCGAGAACCCTATGCTAACACGCGGCAGACACATGATGCTCTCGAGCTCACAGCTCCCTCCACCTGTCTCGCCGTTTCGACCGAACCTCGACGCGCTAAAGCTGGACATAAGCGACGACGAAGATGAACTAGGCATGGAGGGAGAGATGGAGAAGTTGTGGGTCAACGGCGGGAGTCATCACCACCAGGACAATACCGCGGACTCGCCAGCGATTTCCGACTTGATGGATACACCACCTATGCGGAGCGAGTCGTTTGTCGAGTTTCCGTCGGATGTAGAGTCTCCGTCGTATCCGAGTCCTCGACCGCGCGCTAGTACGCTTGCTCAGAGCTCCAACGGCTTGCCGACGACGTTAACCAGCACCGCCCCTTCGTTGAACCCGAACCGACAGTTCACCCGCGCCGCGTCCCAGCCAACCAACATCCTCGGTGGCGGATCCTCACCCACCCAGCGGCCCGACATAGCTAAATCCAGCGCCGGAACCAAACGGCCGCTCCTGCCCGTCTCGAACAAACTCGGGATGTCGTCCTCGACACGTCCAGAAATCACACCCCTCACAACACGTAAACCTCTCCTAAGCGCGAGCGCGGGCAAGTTCCTCTCGCGTGGCGGCACGGGCCGGATTAGTCCACCTCGACGCGTTCTAGTTAAAGAACAGACTCTTGAGGAAGGCGAGACCGAGGACGAAGCCCCACGCGCCCAGGCCTATCCGATCGCGCCTCGTACGTCCGAACGGAATAACCTATTACGACCGAGAAAAGAAGCCAGTTGAGTCGTCACAGATTTTTTTCCAAACATAGTTTAATTAGCTCACACGTCCCTCCTTAGCGCCGGAACTCAAGGGTCGGACTTTAGCCTCGTTTGGCCGGAGCGCGTCCTCGCCTGATGCGCGACAACAATCTCCTACGAACGAATCACCCACCAACTCGGCGTATGATCCTCCTATCCCGGCTGGGACGAATAGTCCACTCGCAACTTCTGCCGTTGCAGCCGCGAGCACGTCTTCCCTCTCTACCACCGCCTCGTCGAGCCGCGCAGGGTCTGTCAAAGCCCGCTTGCAGGATTGGAAGAGCAGCTTAAGTAGCTGGAGTAAGGGATCTAAATCCCGTCCGGGAGTATCAAGTCGGCCGAGTCTGGATAGCTTGCATAGGGCCTTGGGAGGCGGGGGAATAGATAGCGCGCGACCGAGCATTGATAGTCTACCTCGCGCGAGTTTTGATCGACCTAGTCTCGATACGGTCCGACCACCCATCGGCCTTGGCATCGCAGGGCTAGAGACGATCCGAGCGGGAGATAGCGGTCGAGAAGACGCTTCCGACTATGAGGACCCTCAAGGGCTACGCGTATCACCCGAACCGGACGAGGTGGACCCGAGGGGGTATAGAGGGTACGAAGCGAGGAGCACGAGCGCTGCTGGATGGAACAATGATCCTCAACGATTGTCGTACGAGTCCCAGTCGGATCGACCGGGCACCAGTTCGGGGTATTATCAAAATGGACAGGCTCAAGCTCAACAGCCTCAAGTTCGAGCAGTCCAACACGCGCACGAACATGTTCGAAGGACGAGCGAAACGTTACGTCCCTCGAGCTCTGAATTGGGTCAACAACCCGCTCCGAGGTCCCCCAACACTGGGACGATTGTTCCTGGAGCAAACGCAGCTTCGATGAGGCATAAGCGTAGTCCGACGGCTCCTTCGCCCCGGACGACAAGTAGTAACTTGTCAGGGAAGGAGAATCAGAGAAACGGGTATGAGTCGAGGGGTCAAGATCGTGGGGATGTGGATCGGGAAGAGGTCAAGGCTGTTGAGGATCGGGAGCGGTTGAGAGAGGTTGAGAATCGGGCGAGGGAGCGGGAAAGGGAGGAGGTTGTGAGAGAGCGCGAAGTGAGGAATGGGAGTGGGCAGGGCGCAACGGTTGTGCCTAGTGCGAGTGTCAACAAGCGGGATCGGTTCATCGTACGTCCATTCTTTTATCTATTTTACATTTTTAACATATATATGATCGTCGACAGTGCAACAAACAAGAATACACAGTAATCGACTGCATCGGCCGAGGCGGTTCGTCGAAAGTATACAAAGTCATCTCACCCGCGAACAAAGTGTACGCCCTAAAACGCGTCAGACTGGACAGTAAAGTCGACGAAGAGACGATGCGGGGATACGTCAACGAGATGCAGCTGTTGAAACGGTTGGATGGGAACGAACGGATTATCAAGTTGATTGATTCGCAGGCGCATGGAAAAGGAAATCGGTATCTTATGATGGTGAGTGTCGGGTTGGGGGGAGGGTGTATAAGAGGGGGGCTGATGATTTTTTGGGTATAGGTGATGGAGCTTGGTGAGATTGATTTGGCGAAACTGTTGCAGGAGCGGCAGGGGCAGTTGTTGCAGCCTCATTGGATCGCTATCTACTGGCAACAGGTGCGTTCTCTTGACCTCATACAACCCAGCTCGTTTCTCATACATCATGCAGATGCTTGAAGCAGTCCAAACGATCCACGACGAGAAAATCGTCCACTCGGACTTGAAACCCGCCAACTTTGTCCTCGTCAAAGGATCATTAAAGCTCATCGACTTTGGGATTGCCAAGGCGATTGCGAACGATACGACGAATATTCAACGCGAGCATCAAGTCGGGACGTTGAACTATATGAGTCCGGAGAGTATCGAGGAGACGCAGACTGCTAACGGGCGGAGGTTAAAGGTAAGTTTTCGTTATCGAGTGTGATGTTGATGAGTGTTGATGAGATGTGATAGCTGGGCCGAGCAAGCGACGTCTGGTCTCTCGGCTGTATCCTCTACCAAATGATCTACGGCCGACCACCGTTCTACGCCATCCCCGGCCCGGTCCCAAAACTCCGAGCCATCTCAGACCCGAATCACGTGATCGATTATCCGGCGCTCAGCATCCCGACCGTTCCGAGTTCAGAGAAAGACGGCACGCCGAAACAGCTTCCGGAGTGCGCGACGCCAGTCCCTCCCGACGTAGTCGAAACGCTGAGAGGATGCTTGACTCGAGACCCGAAACAACGTCGGACGATTCCCGAGCTTTTAGACGATCCGTGGTTGAGGAGCTGGAGACGTGAGTTTGAGGGTGTGCTTTGTTTGAGTGGTGGTGTAGGTGCTGATGACGTGGGTGTAGATACGTCTGGTGGTGGTGGTGGAGGAGGTGGAGGGATGAAGTTGAAAGAGGGCGAGGCGATTGTGAACGAGGCGTGGTTGAAGCAGATTATTGAGCATGCGTCGAGGGAGGCGATGGAGAATGGGGCGTTGGATGAGGATGCGGTTACGCAGATGGCGCAAGTGAGTTGATGTCCAACTCTCGATTGAGATAGTCTTGCTGAGTTGTTTGATAGAACCTATTGCCCGCTCTTCGACTCGCTAATACCAAGCACCCAAATTACAAACAATTCTGCTAGACACGTCGTGTCTTTATTCCCCCGTCCTCTTAATCATCTCCATTCCCTTCAAGCTCATTTGTATAATACAACCAACCAACCAACAACGCTATCTACTCTATGCATCATATCATATATTCTCGCAACAACTCTCCCTTTCGTATGGTGTACTGTTTACCCCATCCATCCGTGTTCTCTTCGTCGCACCCCTTGGTGATTTGTGATTTCGAGGTCTCTATGTTTTTTCTGTCTCTCGTCCGCTCTCGGTCGCGGTTGTTGATTATCTATGAGTTTTGTTTGTTTTTTTTGTGTCGTTTGTGGGGTTGGGGTATATGCATGTTTTTGTTTTGCTGGTTTGCGTAACCGCAGTTGAGCCGAGCTTTTCACAGGGGATGAAACAATCATTTACGCCTTTCGTAGGTAGGACAACATTGCGAGGCAAATGTACTATATCTCAGAAGCTACCCAATTCTATGGCAACAAGAGCGCCTTCGTCATACCTAGATTACGCCTGGTCACCGGTTCGCGTCCACCTCTACGTTCTCTGGCAGTATCACAAGAGGGGGGAAGCTGACTCGGAAGGCGGAAGACCGAGAGACAGCTGTCGTACTTGTTGCGCAAATGTTATGTTCGGCTATGATGACTAAGCTAATGAGTGGATCGATTTAGAGGAAACGACCGGAATGAAGCGCATATAGTGACCAAATCTATACTTATGCTTCTATATCTGGTTGCCCGTACGCCCAGGTTTGTTAAGTAGCTATCCAGGATTAACATACAAAATCTGAGGAAGGGTAATACCAGCAAGCTCTGGTACGGAGCTGGCCGAGTTGAAATGCGTGACTACGCAAGCTGCCATAAAGAAAACCGCTAGGCACATGAAGAAGTACTATCACATTATTGAACATTTTCAAGCTCAGAGGTATTTCCCATGAATCCTACCTACATACTATGACCAGATGGTTGAATATAACTTATACGCTAAGATCTAACTCTAAATGACGATGAAATATACCGGGATTGATCTACGCCTTATTCGCGTTACGCCCTGACGCTAAATGCCTAAACTATTAATCCTTCGCGCGCTCACGATGCGAAGTTGCTACGCCCTAGGCGCAAGCTTTAGCTCAAGTGTTGCCCCTTTTGCCGCGTATTTAACTAGAACAGCCGTTCTGTAGCTCTTCTTCTGCAGAAAATAGCCGTGTTTTCTCAGTTGGCTGGGTGTGGTGAACTAGCTTGAACTTGGCGCCCACCTAGATCCAGATAAACCTAACAACAGACTATACACCTCACACCAGGCGACCTGACGCTGCAATACTTGGCGTTTTAGCGAGCGTTCTCGTAGCACACAAACAGCCTTATCTGCTACAGCATGTTCTAGTCGCTGTTAGATAAGCCGGCGCTATTCATTTCATGCGATTCATGTAGCGTACCTGGGTATAAAAGTCGAGCTCTATGGCACAAAAGCGACATCAGCAGTTCCTTCACCTTCCTTTCTTGACTTTCTTACACCTAATACCACCATGAAATCCTTTACTCCTTTACTCCTTGTGTCTGCCGTTTCAGTTTCTGCCATTCCTAGTCTTCATCTTGATGTCGTTGGCCCCCGCTCCGTTGTCGACGTTCACGGTCTGAATATTACGGCGATCTTGAAGAACACTGGCGACGAAACGCTCAAGGCAGGCTATCTTTTTGATCGTAAGACCTACATAGTCCCTGTCTGATCACCCATTTAGCTTCTTAATGACCCTCGAACGGTTCTCTCTGTGGCTCCGACTGATACTTTCACCATTTCCTCCGAGTCAGGATCTCCTGCTTTTACTGGCATCCAGCTCAAATATGTCCCGTCTCAAGTTGCAGCTCTTAATCAGGAGGATGTATTCACCGTGCTCGCACCTGGCCAGAGTATCGACATCACACATGACCTTGCTGGTGTATACAACTTTACTCTGCCCGGTGAAGGGCTGTATAACGTAAGTATAACTGGAGTATCTAGATTTAGTTCCGGAAAACTAATCGCGATCACTCATCGTAGTTCGGCGCTGCCAATGTGTTTACCTATGCCGACGCCTCGGGTGCTCTTAGGACCATCGAGGCTAGCACCACGTCCAACCAGTTCAGTATTGCTGGTAAGCTTGCAGATGGTAGCGATCATGCCCCAGCTCTCTCGAGACGCGATGTAACCTATACTGGATGCAGCCCGACACAGCAATCTCAAATTCTTGAGGCCGCTACGTAAGCACTCCACTCCTTTCATGTCAACACTGTTGCTGAGATCTAAATATGTGTATTCAGAGAGTCCAACAAGTACGTATCGGAAGTAAGCACTATAGAATACCCGTGTCAATACAACGAGTACTCTGTAGTACTTAGCTTCTTAGCTAGAGCTGTTAAGCTCGTATGTGAGGTATAGATGACCTGAATATTAGTCGCTCCTACAGAGCTGTTTATATACATGAGAGAATAGAATATACACGTATGAACACATCATCTACTACGTGTGTATGCACGTAGTGATATACATATAAAGCAATCCGACACGATACAGGTACGTGTCTTACATTTCCGAGTCAGTCGATTCGAGTCAGTCACTTGCTTACTAATACACCGTAACACTCCCCCTCAACCGTACAACTCCTCGCGTATTCTCCTGGTTCCAAGGTATCGTATAATTTGGCATATTTATGCCGGTCTTGATGATCTACGAGGTTGTGATCGGTTGGAGTATGAAACCTGGCGGTGTATTTAGCTTGATCAATGTATCCGCGATGTTTAAGTCGTTCTAGAGCGGTCGCGTAATGGGATATGATAAAGGATTCGTCTTTGGTGTACCGAATGAGTATAAGCGAGATGCTCGCGAGTGCGACGACGACTTTGATCGATGTGATATGGACAATCGTGTCCGTATATGCGGGTAGGATACGTATGAATATGATGATTTGGTTGACGGATAAGTCGACCAACGACGAGATAGTCTTGATAGCGACTATATATGCGATGTATGCGGCGATTAGAATGTACATGAGTCCTAGGAGCGCTTGATTTGGTTCGATTGGCGCGTTCTCGCCTTTCGATTCCTGGATTAGAGTATATAACTCCCCTTGATCTTGTGGCTCGATCCGGAACTCTGAGATATCGCACACTTCTTCTTGTGACTCGATCGACGGCAAAATGGTTTCGAATGCGTCGGTTGAGGTCGCGTGCTCCCCCTCGATGAACAGAGTAACTTCATTCGAGTCGCTTGTTATGGATTTGTCTTTAGTAAGACGGTTTGAGGCGAGTAAGTTCTCGGTTTGTGTGGGTTTAGGAAGTGTCTTCGGACGGTTAACGCTCCAGGGAGTTTGGCTCTTGCGGTAGGGCGATACGGTAGGTTTCCGCTCGATCTCCTCTTGATCGCATACGTGGTAAGCTAATTCGTTCGTATTCGTGACTATATGCGCGTGTTCCTTCCCTTTTCGGCGTGTTCTCCTCCTTCCTTTCCGGTCTACCTCTTCATCTTCCTTCTCGCTCTCCGTACGATCGTTCTTTTCGTCTTCAGATTCGTCGTCTCGTGGCCTATATGCGCCTCCTCCTTTGCACCAACACTCGGACTTCTTATGTCCGGGTTTACCACAATTATAACAGGTGACCTTCGGGTAATCATCCGATTCGTCAGGTAAGTCTCGGCGTTTCCTCCGGCAGCGGCAGCAATCGCAGCACTGGCTCGTATAAAGGGATATTGGTTTGTCGCCGTTACGTGTGTTTCGTCTAGCGGCTTCGTTAAGCAGTCGCGTTTGGATGTTCTGCGACATACGGACGCCTTGTGGGTCATTCGTCGCGTCAAATGCGAAATCGATCGTCGATACGATGATATCGTACGATTCAGGTAGCGATGCGACGAGCTGTTCGATGTATTCGACCTCGGTAATCGTTTGCGCGCGCTGTGTAGATAGCGCCAAGTTGATTTGATCAAAGAGTTTGCGCATCGTCTTGATATGCGCTTCAAGGTCGTCTGATTCGGCCATACGATTGCCGTAAAGCTTTTGTCTAAGTAGCGTCATGGCAGTAGTGCCAACTTGCTCGTACATGCGCTCGAGGGTCTGCCAGGCTATATGCGGCTCTGTGGCTGTGGCAACGTGGACCATCGGTCCCTCCTCAACGCGACGACGTAAAAGGCCAAGTGCCTGTCGTTTCTTCTTGTCCCAAGCGTCGATGTCTTCCTGTGTAACGGTAGGGACGGCAGCGGCCTGCTGGGTAGCAGCGGCTCCAGGGTGTAGTACGGGACGAGTGGTGGTATTGGCAATGTATGTCCATAAATCTGTCTCCCGATACATGTCTTCCATCTGAATCTTCCATACAGGGTAATTATCGCGTCCTTTAAGCGACGGGATCTTAAACGTGGTGTCCGATATCGTATTCGCCATGATTGCGATGTGTGGCGGTGCGTGGAACGTATAATATGGAAAGGTCGGTGTGGATGGGGGCGATGGGTAATCACTAGGTAACTGATCAAGGTCTCGAAGGTTTTCGAGTTGGGATATAAGCTGTGGGGTAAATGCGATCGCCTGATCCTCTTGGTCCTCGTGGAACGATCCTGGTGGCGATTCCGGGGTGGATAAATGCGTAGCCACTGTGGTAGGCTATCCGAGTGCGAACGATGGTTTCTCGTGGCTATTAAAGCGAGCACCCGGGGCTCATAACCTATAGAATACCCGTGTCAATACAACGAGTACTCTGTAGTACTTAGCTTCTTAGCTAGAGCTGTTAAGCTCGTATGTGAGGTATAGATGACCTGAATATTAGTCGCTCCTACAGAGCTGTTTATATACATGAGAGAATAGAATATACACGTATGAACACATCATCTACTACGTGTGTATGCACGTAGTGATATACATATAAAGCAATCCGACACGATACAGGTACGTGTCTTACATTTCCGAGTCAGTCGATTCGAGTCAGTCACTTGCTTACTAATACACCGTAACAAGCACTTATCTTGCCGGCATCTCCTCCAGCACGGCTCGCTATAAAAATTGGTTCGGAAACTTCTCGGTCTCAGGGTACAACGACGTGCTTTCGCGCTACCAGAAAATTGGCACAGATGCTACAGAAAGCAGATACGACTGTAGCGCTTGCATATCTCACCCAAGAATCCGGTTTAATACGACCTACGCATATGTCAATCGTCGTGCCCCCAGAACGGTAGGTAAATTTTTATCCCACAGCGTGGAGACATTTAAATATCTATGGCTCAGATCTATCTCTGTGGTGTGTTTTGGAGCGCTCCTGTGTAGGTCTTTCTTCCTCCATCACGAATTGCTGCTTACACATTTCGGCACCAGAACTGGGACCAACTCACGCGCCGGAACCATTGTCCACGAGAACTCCCACTTCATTGTCAACGGAGGCGCTAGGGATCATACGTATGGTCACAGAAGCTCTATGCAACTTGCTCGCTCCAGCCCAACTACAGCCATTGATAATGCAGACAATATTGAGTACTTGTGAGTTAGTTATCACTTCCCAATCATCATATTCTTACTCAAATGAACTTGCTTTTCAAAGTGCGGAGAATAGCCCCGCGCTCCCGTAAGCGTCGCGCACGATTAGTTTGAGTCCGCCAAAGGCGGACTAGTTATTTTCATTACCGCTCAGATCATATTGCCAGCTCCCTGCCTGGTTGGATGTTAGATGCTTTTTTCGTCTATGTTTTATTTTCTTTTACACATAACTTGACCTTGTAATAATCATACGCTCTTTTGTAATCTTGAATTGTTCTAGCTTATGACTAGTATTAGATTCAGCTTTAGCACAACGCGTAAAGTGAATGAGTACACTCGAGAAGAGATGAATCAAATCGCTCAATCCCTCTCAGTCCTATGTCAATGACCAGATCCACGAGGCGGACAGTGTGCATGCAAAGCTCGGTAACCCGTCCTTTAGCACACTCTATATACTATATTTCCACATCGTTGAAAATCTTATTTGATTGATTTTGAACAAACCTCTGGGGTTTAGACATCAAAGTGGACATAAGGGGTATTTTTTCTTGAGTGTATGCTTACAATTCGACGGAATAGTACTGAATGTATTGACATATCAACCAGCATGGTCGATTCGGAATGGATTATACCACACGGTGATGTTCTACAACTCAGCAGTATGGTGCTCGCAGATATTTCATCAGCATTATCACACGTTAGCCTATGTCTGATGTGTTTGATTATGCTCTTCGCAACTCCGTACGCGAAAAGCAAGGCTCTTGCGGGGAGAGACCAGAGGCTATTAGTACACGCTGGAGACGGGGCAGCGAGGTGGTGGAAAGTGATGAGATAACAGTACCGAGTGTACACGACTACACACCGGGGGCATACCCCCGGTCACCCCCTAGTCCAGGTACCCCCCCACAAAACAACGGCCGCCCTCGGACGTAATCCAACAACTATGTCCCACAGAAATGATGGGGAGGCGCCCGCACGACCACGTGCCAGGCAAAACACCTTGCTTGTCTTGGTGCTTGGACAGAAAATAGGTCGTATGTATGCTACACATAGACCGAGTGAACTATGTGGATTACACAGGAGGCAAAACACCAGCAAAGCTCCACTCATCTATGTGTGTGAAACTTAGATGCAAACGTCGCATTGTCCAGAAGCAGGGGGAAAGGTTACTAGGTTTCAAGCCTCGTGGTGAGAGTGCGAGGGGCGTGGGCGCTGAGTCCGATAGTTTTGGCAGTTCAACATGATTGTTTCCTGACTGTTTGCCTTGGTGAGGTAGCACGGGACACACAGACCTTTCACCACTCGGCTTAGTACATTTTTCCAGTGGGGGGAGGATCTTGAGGCGTACTGCTTCGCCGCGAACGAATTTTGAGACTTGGTTGTCTGCACGTAGATAGTAGGGCATCGAAATACCTACATCATGTTTTTGAAATAGTTTTTGACGCTGGAATGCGCGCGCGCCGGGATGTTTTCATGCCTGGCGCTTACCTGTTTCTGGGCTGGAGACCTGGGGTCGTGGTGAGCAAATGGTCGATTTATCGCCCTCTACGACCTCGAAATGTCTAACGGCAATTTAGAAGACGTAATTACGGAAGAGGTGATCCGAGCTCTACTGGATCAAGAGGTCAAGGGGGGGGGAAAGTTATTTGGTGTGTACATATATCTATATTTTTGGGAGTACAGGAGCTGAAATTTGATTTTTTGGCTTTTAAAAAGCCGGACGCCGTCTTGGATGACCTCGCAGAGACGACTCTCGTCGCTGAGGATCTTGCTACCATCGGTGCAGGCAGTTTCAACGCTTGCATCGAAGCGACCAAGAAAGCGAGGAGCCACTCGCCATACCCGTAGCAAAACAATGTTGCACGTACATTACACGTAAGGAAACAAGATATATCAGTCATAGCGGGTACTGAATACGGAAAAATACTTCCCTTTGTTATGAACTGTATCCGGAAATGATCATCTGGATCATCTCGCCACTAAACTAGATGGAAATTGAGCAGGCGAAGGTGCTTGTGAATTGGCGTCTCAGAGCGGTACTGCCGTAAACTTGGTGACGCACATCCTAATTTGGATAAAGTAAGTGTCTGCGTCCCGGGGTTGCGGAACGCTTCCCGTAGGTGCAGGACTCGACATTAGGCAGGTTTTAGGTCGTTATTTTATCAACCAGGGATCTTACTACGAGCAACGAGCAGCGACCGGTTATTGCGTTGATGAAGCTCTCGAAACGGCCGCAGCTCTTCATCGTGGACGGGACATATGTCCGCTTGAGCTGAATGGAAACAGGCTGTTGGCCTGCGTATATGCGATGACAAAAGAGTTGCTCCAATTGCTGCCAACCAGCGCGCATGTGCTCATGGCAACGGCGACGGCAAATAAGAGAGTGGTGTGCAGATTAAAGAGACACTGGCCTTCTGCAGCAGCCTCCACGATTCAGCTCACTCTGGGAAACCACCGCTCGAACATCATCCGCTCGATACACTGGCTAAAAGGCGTGGAGTCTGCAGTCAAAGTTAACGAGACACACCAATGTATCTCCAAAATCAACCCTACGGAGACACTTGGCCATGGGACTCCCACAACCTCGGCTATACTATCCTGACTCGCTGTGTCAGCAAGTCGGCTCGCAGTCGAATCCAGCTATATTACCCATATCAGACGGATTTTAGAAAGAGTATTGTCGAGAAAGGTTTAAAAGTGGAAATATATTAGGTCCTCATATGCACCGAGGTGTTGACTATGGCGAGTCATTAATTTAAAGGAAAAAGTATTGTACTCACCATGGACTAGCGCACCGATTTCCGCAACGTAAACCTCATAATGAACATCTTGCACCATGTTCGGTGCGAGCGTGGGTTCAACGGTCAGGAGAAGTGCACGCAACCTTAAGAACATTGTGGGCCACACCATATGTAAGGGTTGCGCGCGCAAGTATACATACTCGGCACGGCCTGCGGCCGTGCCTACCCACATACACGTTCCGTTCCCTATTGTATTTCATCTCTATTGTATTTGAGGCTTGCTCTAATGTACATAGAGACCATCTCCTTCTCAAATACGAGTCGTCTGGCAAGTCATCTCACTTACCCTAAGCTCCGACATCGCCATCTCTCTCGTGTTTGACTCTCAGGTCCTCCGGACCTCACGCCATAATATGCCTCAGCCGTCAACCGGTTAGGGCCATAGGAGCTGTAGACTCGGGCTAATCATCGAACAAAGCAGCGAGTTTCAACACAACGCGGATAGCGGCGGAGCCGCTAATGAGAACCAGGAGTGGGAGCTGGATGCGGAGGTGGAGCCCGCTGAGAACGCGGCAGGCGCTGGCGATTTGGTCTCAGACAGGAGCGTGTATGAATTTGATGAGGGTGTCACCGCGAGTGCAGACGCAAACACGGCCGAGGGAGAGGGAGAGGGCCAAGATGCCCACAGGTGTAAGCTAGTCCGAAGATGATGACGAGAGTCCCGAAAGCGCTGGGGCGGGCGGCAGGATTCATTTCCCTAGCAAACAGCGTCCAAAAGCTCATCCAAACGCACCTCAAGCGATTTCATATAGCTAACAACTTCAGGATATCGCTGCTACGCATCCCAGGTCTTGGATCACCTCCCACAAACGTTTGCTCGTTGCTAGTATCGATTTAGGGCCGGGGTCATCAAAACAAACTCATCTGAAGCATCGACAGGGGTCGCTTTCACAGTTACCTCCCACGACATATACCGACACTCAACGCGAGGCTTGTTTCCAGGCCAGCGGAAAGACACTGTTCGACTTGCCCGTGAATTTGAACTAGCCTTGTTGAAACCGCAGGGAAAACACTGTATGAACTAGATAGAAAAAACACTGTAGGTTCATAGTTGTTGCATGTTATCATGGTACAAGAATTGAGCGATTGACATAGTGTCCTGGACCGGTTGTGCGACGGATATGTTATACGTGCATGAAGCCTGGACCTATCCCACGTGATTCAGGGTTAGGAGGACCCGTCATGGACCCTGAAACTTCGACCGGGGAGTGACCTTGACAAGCAAGGTGATAAAATAAAAAAGAAAACCGAGAAAAGTAAAAAAGGGAAAGAAAGAAAGAAAAAGCGTCCTAAGAGCCAGAAAACACCAGAAAACACTCTTAATCATTACTCCACTCGACCGCAAGAACACTCGGGACGTTTGTGAAAGTGAGGCTCCGGCGGTTCCATCTCGTTGCGAGCCCATCATTCGGGTACAACCATCCACCCGTACAAAAGATCCATAACCACTTGTCCATACTGATTCGCATCGACAGCAGGCCATCTGCAAAATCCTAAAATCCCCCTGAGCGCTCATGAGCGCTCAAAACCCGCCTGAGCGAGTGAGCCACCCCCCCCTTATCTTAGGCGCTCACTGACTCTACTAGATCAGCTTGCTGATTGATAGTGATCGCCCTACACGAGGTATTTGAGTTCTCATCATCCTCCTATAACGGCTAATTAGCCCCATCAGTACCCCATCCGTGCTCATGAGGCTCATGAGCACCTGCGCTGGGCTCATGAGCCTTGTGAGCCCGCCGGCAAGCCCCATGAGCTAGTCCCTATATAGAAACATATGTATCATAATTTCCGCATTTATTCAACTTACAATCACGCAAACTCGAACGGACGATTTGTACTTTATAAATTGATAGCAGTATATACAATATTCATTCAGCAGTACACAGGTGGCCCATAACGAAGCATGAGGAGGATAATCTACAATCGAAACAAGTTAGCAATAGTAAGAGGTTTACGAGCAAGGCGAAACGTACCTTACGCCGAGTCAAAGACCAATCGAAACGGCAAACAATACATAATTAATTAGCGGAATTCGGTCGATATAAACATTGCATAATGGATCGAACTTACCAGCTTTATACAGGACTCTTTGGGACCGCCATGAGCACTAAAAAATATGGGATCAGTGAGAATAAGGGACATATCATCTCGATGTAAGTATACTTACCGTAGTAACATAAGATCATGAAGAACGATTGGGGGAAGCACGGGTACAAGCGAGTTATACGTTGCCTGGGAGGGCTCCTGAGCGCATGGTAAGAGAGCGAGTGGAGGAGGCGGGGGCCAGTTGAGAGGGAGAATGGACTTAGAGTCGGTTACGGGGGTTGTGTTATAGGAGCTTACGCCGGCGCAACCATATCGCCCAAATTCGCCTTATCTCATCGATCCGCAGTATCGATGTGGAGCGATTTACCTCATGGCCGAGTTGCGCCCGGCGAACATGTTCGTTAAGACTTAATATCCTCGACTTCACGAGCTGGCCCCCTAACTTTGCCTCCCACGAACTACAGCTCAGAAACAACCGCAGTGACCATGGGAGAGGTAATGGCGAATCAAAAATGGAACGCGTACGTACATTACGTTATTTGGGGGTCAGATTCACGCCAATGAGCTCGGTTTACACATAGGGACACCGTTGTACCCACAATCGACGGCACCTCCATCTTCGTGAGTGTAAACCCCGCCAATCTTATGATCTTACGATTCACGTAGTAGAGCGTTCGTTCACACTCTTGTCTCGCATGTGTGATACTAGCGTTCACTCTGTATGTCCTGTAGTATTAATGCATATAATATTGTTATTCTATACGAGTGTGGAATGCGGCAAACGTCCGTTAGCATGATTTTTCAAATTGAGCTAAATGGCTTATGAGCCACTTAAGCACACGTCATGAGCATATGAGCCTCAAAAAGATATCTTGGCGAGCTCATGAGGATCATGAGCCACTCGGTTTTCTCATGAGCCTCATGAGCCCCACAGCGGTTCTCATGAGCACCATGAGCGCCGATCGGGCGCTTGTGAGACTCATGAGCACGAGTCGCATACTCGTGAGCACCCTGTGATCTTAAACGAGCACTCACCACAGGCTCTGTTCTCAATGGGAAAATCCTATTTTGCAGACGAGTCCTGACGTCGCTGAGCCCACCGGGAAATAATGCATCAATCAAACGATCCAGCAGTCCAGGCATCTCTCGGTCCGTATCGAATATTTCCTCAGCGGCATTCTGGAACGTGTAACGCTCCCACGGAGTGCGATGATAATGTCCAGCCGCGACCAGATAGGCTAAGATTGGATCTATATAGTCACCGTCTACAAAGACTGGGTTGATTGGCGGGTAGAGGGTGAACGGCGGATAGTGGACAGGTTCCGGCGGGACTGCAAGTATCCGAGGGGTATAGCTACACAGTTTGTCTCCCGTGAATGGATCGTACCCTTGAGCTTGAAGCGAAATGTCGGTGTGCTCGTGAATTGCTAACCGCAAACCTTCTGGCGTGGGTGGTCGGGTAGGGACAGGGTCAAAGACCATGGGAGTTGGGCGAGTCTCGGGTGGTGGTGCATTGTGTTGACTAGATCCAGGTTGTAATGGGCGACGTTTACGACGACGGTATTGAGCGGGTCTACGGCGGCGACGACGATTGAGCGAGTTCCAGGGATATGAGGGCGCTTGGGCAACATCGAGGTGCATACATGCGGTGGTTGGGTGACGCCAGCTCCGCTGATGATAACACGACTGTCGAAAAAGGGACTGACGCTTCGAGTCCTGATCGATCCGAGCTTCAAGAATACGCATATAGCTACAGCGAGTCTCAAGTGGGAGCCTAAGAAACCAAACGAGCTCCCATTCGTTACCAGGGTCGAGCTCCGCCTTTCGTCGCAGCTCCATCTCAAACAAGTCCGCCATGCGACGATCTTGAGGGTCAGCCATTGGGGGAAAAAAAGAAAATAGATAAACGTAAAAGCGGACAAGTGGGGAGAAAATCCGACAACAAGCGCAGTGCCTGGGGTCGAGATCAACGTAAAAAAGAGGTTAAAGACGTAAGTCAGCGGAGAAACGTGGTTTGTTGACGAGGAAACGTGCAGCAGGTAGTAACGCGAAGTACGCGTTGAAGAGTGAGCCTCAGCAGGCAAATTGTCACTCAACAAAAGCAAAATAACGAGAGCAAGTGCGGATAGTGTTGGGCGCGCAAATTCGACTAGTAATCGAACCAAGAGGCGCCAAAAGCAGAAAGCAAGCTGGATGTCAGCACAAACGCGCCGAATACGCGTAGAACGCGCTGAAAAGTGTATGCGCGGGTTAGATGTCTCGAGCCCCTCCCCTAAAGAGGTGTGTAGCGGATGGCCAAGCGGAAGGCGGCGGGGGGTGCTCGGTCCACACTCGTCACCACGGTGGAGACGGGGCAGCGAGGTGGTGGAAAGCGATGAGATAACAGTACCGAGTGTACACGACTACACACCGGGGGCATACCCCCGGTCACCCCCTAGTCCAACGCGCTCCGTTGGACTACGAAGGCGCTCTACTCTATCGTGAAAGCGCTCAGAACTCGCTTAATAGTACTTGCTCATACTGGTTTGGGCGCTTCGAAGTCAAATCCCGCGCCGCTAGATCAATTAGGGCGCTTTCCTAATCTCTCCTTCGGTCAAGCCGCTTACTGAAACTACGCGGGCTACTTTGGCCACGAGGAAGGTTGGGGCGCATACAGTAATCTATTCGCCTACAGGCTGGGTCTTGGAGTACATAAATGGGCATTGTTCCTAGGGTGAAAGATGGAGCATCACTGTAATTCACGAGATGATTGTAAGAGCTAGATTGAATGCCGCCTGCTTAGGATATCCCCCTTGCACCAGTCTATACGAACGGGAACGTGCGCCCCAGAAAACCTGTTCAATCCACGGATACCGCAGCCCTTTATCCGATCACTCGTCGTATAAATAGGACCTTACCTCACGTATCAAAATCACCACTGGTACCGGCTGCCTCTCTCCCCGATCACTTGTTACCAATCCATTCGCACTCATTATCTGGTGCCACTACTAAGCACTATGGTTACTTGGCTCCGCGTACAGACCATCTACGGCGCTCACGTCAAACCTGGTCAAGACCCAGACCGTCATAACTGGCGCAAAAGCTACGGGGGCAAGCCGAACCACGTTCAACAGAACCAGTTTGTTAAGGACGCAATTGCCGCTCACGAACGTGCGATTATCTCGGTTATTGGTCAAGCCGAGTATGATAGACTCGGCAAGCGCCCCGAGAGTGATGGAAATGTGTCCATCTCGGACTCTCGCCCCGATAATGCTACGGATCTTCCGTAAGGTATGTACTGGTATTCTGAAGGCTCGGCGGTCAAATCTGACGTGTGAACTCCAGCTGACTCGAGCGTTGGCGTTTTTGGTGATGCTACCGGCGTTAAACGATGTATGAAGCTCAAAACAGTTGTATATGGGGAGCTGGTTTGAGTTGAAATGAATTGAAATGAATGGTTGGCAACAGCATTGTGGGACAATACATGGCAAATACTCGAGCCCGTAGCCTCTAAATATTGTCTATAATCCAGGACCAGGTCAGAAGGTTGAAAATGTCTGTGATAGAGTGCTACATTGTGCTCGTAGAACATTAGCTCCTAGCTTGAATAGGTTGTATGTTCGTCGCTTGCCTTGATCACTTTTCTGCCCAATATCTCAACATTTGTCGAGTCCTTAAATCTTAAAACCCAGCTCTCCTTATTAGGGTATATGCGGCAGATTCAATTGTGAATTTGGCGTGGGGTCGCTAGTTATCCATCTGACAATGTGATTGCGGAAATGTTAAACATGTCGCTTGACAGTCGGATCGAGATTGAAGTGATATTATTTCATACATAGCAGTCTGTAGATGTAATCATTTGTTGTGTCATATCGAGGCTTACCTTGAGATGGCAGCCGGATGGATCGAATTGGGTGGCTAATCACGTGATCTTGGTTTTCTCTTCCTAAACTTCTAATTTGAAGTGAAACACCTTGCAAAAGTTATCAAAGAAGCAATTCTATTCTGTGGTGATAGCTATTTCACTAAATATACACTGTTTACCTCTATAAGTCCTCACCTGATCTACACTCAAAAACCTCAAGCTCAGCTTCAGAGTCGGTCTTCAAGAGTGCAAGTTTCCAGGCCTTCCGCTAGCCGAAACAGGGTCAATTTGCTGCTCAGGGGTATACAGCGGCTATAGTACCACGGGACACTGTGTCATGGGCTTGTGTCATAGATCCTTTTTTGGAGACTGTTTACCCGATTGGCGTAACATTGCGTCGGGGTTCTTTCATAATAATGGTAGCCTCTGATAATGCTGCAGGGTGGCGAACAGTAACGCAAGGTGTATCGGAGCACACAGCGCTTGGACCACTTACTGGATCCGCGAGGTAGGAGCATAGAATAGATTGTAAGAGCAGCTTGAATCGCCCGATAGACAGCCTAGGTGGCGCTAAGTTTTCGTATAAATGATTACCAGATTGTGCAGATGGCCAGTGTCAATCCACTTGAAAACTTTCCCTCCAATTGAGCGGGTCTGAGAGCCTAGATCATGCATCAAACAGTTTTTTCGCACACATATGTGGTTGATACCGGAGCCATATACCGTGATCTAAGAACTTGGTACCGCGAACACTATCGAACGAAAAAGCAAACCAAGATTAGTGAACACCTTGAATTTTGATTGACGACGTTCAAAGGCTATACTACCGGTGTTTGAGATTTCAGATCAGGTTATGACATAGAGAAACTCAAGTTCAAAACGTAGCCTGGTCGGTAGTCAGTTGGCCCTGAGGGTCCCGCAGTTGAGATATATGCGCCGAGCTAGCTCCATCCTCGAGCGCCGGGTAGCGAATAGGAGTGCTTTATCATTTGTTTAGCCTGTTAGATATTTGGAAGATTCTGAACAAATAAAAGCGAGATAAGGAGGGGAACTAGTTTGTGACCAACCCAATAAGTGGGGTATTGCTTATGGGACATATTGTCACGTGCTTCCTGAGGCGATGCATGTTTGATTGTGTAACCCATACAACGACCAACCCATTGTTCGTCAAACCCAAAAACAACTTCTGTTTTGCCCGGCCTGGTCCCAAATCCTGAAGATATGGCAGAAAGACCCCATTCCGGCTGGTCCCCGCTCCATCCATGGAGCATCAATGCTGAGACAAATAATTCTGAAACGGATACTAGGCCTGACGTCTGGACCGGCGACGAGGCTACTCAGCAACGAATGCCTGCGGAAGCCCACACCTTGTCCCCCTCATCTGGACTTTGGTCGCAACTTGCCGAGGTGACCGCTGAGCCCATTTTCATGAAGATGAACCTCCCATCCGACGCCTCCTCTGGGACCCCGGACGGGCTCGTTCCCGTGGAGCGCACAGATAGTTCCGTCAATTCGTCGAACATAACTCAGGATACGCAACAAAGGGATGATACCACTAGAGGGTCACATGACATAAAGGATCGTGCCTCTAGTGTCTCCGCTGAGTCAGTTACCATTGGACGAATGATGGTGAGGAACTTACGATCTTGTCAACCGTTGCTCACGGTTAACCCTTAAGCCCGCTGCTGCAATCATTGGGCATCTCGGCAACCACGGCTGCGAGAATGTTACTGCACTATTGGATTTATCGACATCTAGCGAATGGCCCGTCTCGAGCGGTGGTTTCGGGGATGTGTACAAGGTGAGGTTACACGATTCGGCGGAGGTTGCGGCCAAAACGACCAGGTTGCACGTCGACCTCACCTCTGAAGGCGAAAAACACCTCAAAGTGAGTTTCCCTTTCCGAAGGGTTGCGGAACACTGTTGTTACATATGCGTAGCATGCGGCCCGAGAGCTGTATACCTGGAGCAAATGCAGTCACCCGAATGTACTTAAGCTGATCGGACTAGCCGTCTTCCGAGGCCGGATTGGGATGGTCTCGCTGTGGATGGAAAACGGAAGCCTACCAACCTATCTTTTGCGTAACCCCCAAGCGAACCGCTACAAAATAGTGAGGTCATTAGCGCTCTGATTCGCTCATCTTTACTTGATGGCATTGTTCTTTCAGTCTGCGGGAATCTCTGAAGGTCTAGTGTATCTACACGCTAACGATATTGTAAGTCTCTTGTCCTTCCGTAATTGAAGTGTCTAATCGCTACGATGCAGATTCATGGTGATCTAAAAGGAGTGAGTTTTTCATTTGAAGCCCATAGACCATCCGTCAGCGCTCATATACCATGCACTCCAGTTGAATGTTCTCATATCAAGCGACGGTACTCCCGCCCTCGCAGACTTCGGCAACTCGTTTATAAGCAACCAGTCCTTAAATTTCACCGCTACTACGTCAAAGGCCAGCATATCGCTTCGGTGGACGGTGAGATGTTGCATCTGCGCTATCGCTGTTGATGACTCGAACAATGACAGGCACCCGAGCTTTTGGACTCGGATAAACTAAGCCGGGAGGCCGATGTATACGCTCTAGGAATGGTGGGTAAGCTAGCCTTAATGATGTTTGCAGCTCACCACGTAGCCGTAATGTCATAGACAATATTGGTATGAGACTGCCTCTTGAGGCACACTAGAAGTTGACATCACCAAATGTAGGAAACAATCACTGGGAAGGTACCGTATGCCGGAAAATCGGAGCACTCAGTGTTGTCCTGCGTGTTGCAGAACAGAGCGCCCCAGCGACCGGATGAAATATCAATAATGGAAGGCAAGGATGGAGAGCAAATGTGGTCACTTCTGACTTCTTGTTGGGTAAATGATCCGAAGCGGCGTCCAAGCGCTGCTAGAGTTGCAAAAACCGTAAGTTTGACTTCGGAACTCAGGCTGTCCTTCGGCTTAACTTGGACTGCGCGGATAAGATGGGCCAGCTCGGGACACTATCCGAATCAGAGGCTGGTCTTACAAGTGTAACGGTGCGACACTGCGCTCTCCAAACTAATCTAAGCATATATCGATCGAACGTTCTTCACGCGTAGACTCCCGATGAGATCGGGCTGCGACTCAGCTTCCTAGGCAGCGTAGATATAACGGACCAGGTCGACTTTACTACTTGTAGCGAGCGTCCAGTTTCGTCCGGAGGCTTCTACGAGATCTATCGATGCAGGCTGAAAGATGGTACTGAAGTAGCGCTAAAAGCAGTCAGATTGTATGTTGGCCTCACAGAGCAGAATCAGGAGATGCTCGAGGTCAGTAACGCGCAACGTCACTGCAAGCTTGGGGTCTTACAAGTATACAGCCTGCCATTCGTGAAATATACACCTGGTCCAAGTTCAAGCATCCCAACGTGCAGGCGCTACTTGGGCTAGTCATGTTTCGAGTACGGATCGGGATGGTTGCACTATGGGAGTCGAACGGCAATCTACCCCAGTATCTTGAGCAACACGCGGGTACGGACCGCTGTACTTTGGTAAGTCCAGATAGTCTCCGAACTTGGTACTACTGGCCCAGTATGCTGAACCATTCAATAGAGTACCCAAATCGCCGACGGCCTCTCGTACTTACACGCATCGGGTATAGTCAGTTGGACTTCACTCATGTGATGACACTTCGGCTGCTGACTGCGTGAATCCTGTATCATACCAGGTCCATGGTGACCTTAAAGGAGTACGCGAACATTCGCGAACCGCCGATTGTTTTTTGACCGAACTAATCCAGGCAAGCGTGCTTATATCCCGAGACGGCATCGCTCAGCTTGCCAGCTTTGGCAACGCCAAGCTACTCAATTATGAACTAGGGATATCCACCATAGAACCCCTGACATCACGTTGGGCAGTGAGTCTACCGCCAATGCTCTGAGTATCACATCTTATCATGCTACATTACACAGGCGCCCGAGCTTTTTGAGGGAAAAACATGTAGCTATGCGGCGGACGTGTATGCGCTCGGCATGGTGCGTATGAGCATGCATACGCAGGCCGGTGTCTAACAAGCCGTTACAATAGACCATTCTAGTGTGCTATTTATTTGACACATTGGATAAGCCAAAATGCTGATCTGTACTTTAGGAAACAATCACAGGTGATGTGCCGTGGATAGACAAAAGTGAACGTGCAATCCTGTTCGCCGTTACGATCAAAAGGGTGTGTCCCGAGCGTCCCGAGACACATATACCGGTAACATCAGAACATGGCGATAAATTATGGAGCTTGCTGAAATCGTGCTGGGAGTTCGAGTCCGAGGACCGTTGCAGCGCAGCCACCGTGTCACAAGCAGTAAGTGGACATCCAAACTACTTAGCAAATAACACAAACGTCACTGGCGGGTAGATGAAAGGAGTCACGCAGAGCGGGCTGAAGCCTAGACGAACGGAAGCCGCCAACTAGACGGAGTCCCCTGATGATGTAAACGCAACAGCGTACACGGAAGCAGTGCAGCATGTACGCCATATGCGTATTGAATAGCCACGTATTAGTACGGTTCAATTGTTTCTACCATGTTTAAGGCTAAACACGAAACCTATACGCGTTTCAAGAACAGAAACAAAAGCTGGAATGTGAGGGAGGCAGAATCAACTGAGCCATGGAACGCTATATCGATTGTATCGCGATTTTGGATACTTGGTCTGTTGAGGCCCCGTGTAACTTTAGGGTCAATTACTTCGTTGAAGATCCTTCTTCTGTAGCCCAACTCAGTTTCCAACCTCCAGCGGCTCAATCTGAATTCCTAAGTCCAGCGTTAGCGAAAAAAACCTAATCTAATTTCGGGGCGATTAGTCGATTGGTGTCCTCGCAAATCTAGATATCAGTTAATGCGACCCGAATTGATAAACCACGCGCATCGACCAATCGACCCCGGAGAATTGACCGGAGTGAATTGGTTCACTAGGCTCCCAGATACGGTCAATTAGTAAAATTAGTCGTGAAATAGTAGTCGGGAGTAACCAATATGGCATGAACAGACACGATGTGAAGTTCCACAAATCCGAGCTACTGGCTTGAACTATCAGCTCAACAAGCCGTTTCAGGACGCGATAAAAGAATTTCAGTGCAATATTAAACCAAAAAACCAGCCAGCACCACCGTCACCAGCAGGGTAAACTTGAAGGAATGAAAATGCCTGTCGTGATAGAATGTGACCGCTACAATGCCTCTTAGAACGTAATCCACAGCACTGGATTGTATGCTTATCGCACGTCTAAACTGATCACTAATTAACCTATTATCTCAACGTGTTTCGAAGCATAAGCTCTTAAAAGCCTATTCACCCTTTTCCGATATATGTGGCAGATTTAATCGTAAGTTTAGTATGAGGTTACTCATAGTGATCAGTCTGGCAATATATTGCGGCAAGGTTGAAGGTACTGCTTGGCCGTCGGATGGGGATTAGGAGTAAAAGCATCATACACACAATTCTCCGCGATGTATTCTCTTTTGACGCAGTCACTAGGGGTCTGCGTGAGACGCCCACGTGACCCATGTCCTCTTGCGCCCGTCGCGCATCGTCCGCCCGTCGTGAGTACTACGCCCGCGTGTGGCCGAAAGTAATACTCACGTTTCGTATCGCCCCGTTGGCGTCGCAGGTTGTCCTCGCAACCACGTGTCCGTCTCAACATGAGCGGACTTTCCGGCACGCGAGTGGCCGGCGCGGTTCACTGGTGGGCGCGCTCGACGAGCGCGGAAGTCCGCCAGCTGATGGGACCCCGCGCTGGTCCGTGCAAAGGCCCGCCGCCTACGCTTAAAAACCCTAGCGAGGGTGCCCCGCTGGCTCCCCACGGTCGAGCCCCGTATACTTCCTCGCTAGGTAAGTATCGGGTTAGCACGAGCGCTCGCGC
>WSTH01000049.1:0-52313 GCA_019616345.1 Ceratobasidium sp. 395 | reverse complement strand
TGGGGGGGGTTGTGTAATTGTGTAATGGTGTCATATCCAGTAATCACTCATTATAACACCCACCATTTTTTGCTGAGTCTCTCTCCGGCGGTTTGTTTTGTTATTTTGAACAGTATGATTTTTAGTACATGTATTATACACAATACATAAGGCGAATAAACAGTACTATGTACATTTGTTCTAGTATCTGAGTGGGCTAATCCATTGGTTGGCAAGATGTTTAATTAATTAGCTGATTATCAGTACTTCATCTCATCTAATCTAATCATCTATAAGTATAATTAAGGTGTGTGATGAGGT
Source organism: Ceratobasidium sp. 395 (assembly GCA_019616345.1). Taxonomy (NCBI): domain Eukaryota; kingdom Fungi; phylum Basidiomycota; class Agaricomycetes; order Cantharellales; family Ceratobasidiaceae; genus Ceratobasidium; species Ceratobasidium sp. 395. The sequence continues at coordinate 52,013 of WSTH01000049.1, read as the reverse complement.
AGTATTATTAGACACGGTAATCAGCCAGTGTGATAGCCGGGTGTCATTGAGAGGTGTTATTGGGGTGTGATTACAAATGGTGTAATTATGGGGTGTGATACCGGTGAAATAAATTGGGGGGGTTGTGTAACGGTGTAATGGTGTGATAACATGTAATCATTGTTTATCACACCCACCATTTTTTGCTGAGGAGCTACCAATGTGCACTTAGTTTTCACCCCAGATGTTTAGCAGATGTATATGTATTATTCTTATATTTTAGCAAATAATTATACATTAGTTCAGCCGTCGAGCATGGAGTTCCCGCGAGAGGGAGCTCTTGATGACCCGGACAACACAAATTTCAACACCCGGGATGTGAGATTTCCACAATCACCGGAAAAGGAGGCAAATATGTAATTTTCAGACAGGGTCCAAAATGCTGAAATTTAGCAAAGAGGACGGACGCACTATCTTTTTGAAGTGGTGGCCGATGAGCGTCACTGCCGTGTTTGGAAATGGCGGCTAGCGGCGGCAGTACGGTTGGCAGCGGGATTGGTCAATAGAGAGAGGGTTCGGAGACGAGGCCCTGCGACAGAAGGCCGGTTATGACACACAGGTAGTTTGTCGGTAATTCATTGCTAATCGGCAGAGAAACCTGTCGAATTTTAGCTTCAAGGAAGTCAAAAGGGGAACCCATCACAAAACTGTTTTGATCGAGTGAGATGGAGAACGGCAAAGTGTGTCAAAATTAGCGCTAAGGAAGGTGGAAATTAAACTGATATTTTGTTAAAAGGAGAACCTCATCAATCGGCCAGCACCATTAGGGTAATACAACAGCCAATTTCAACATTTATTACGAGTAGTTACAGCGTAGTATGTACACGGTGTCAACGGTAAAGGAAAGATCCCAGGCAACGCTCTTGCATCCATAACCCAGTGCGAGCCGGAGTTTGCGGTTGGTCGCGGGAGGTAACGACGGCGCGTCCCATCGCGGCGAGCGCACATTGAGGCAAGTAAACTGTGTGAATGGCAGCGCTAACGTTAGTGTCGGTAAAGGCAAGATAGATGAGAGTGCACTCACACTGCAGGGTCCAACTCATTTATCAATTGAAGCTCGCAAATAATGGGTTGGGCACTGTTTGTATAAGTAGAGCAAGCAGACGTGTGGGTGTGGGGGCGTGAGCGGTAGTGGGCGGTATCGTAGGCGGGCGGTTGACTCACCATCGTTGCCTTGCATGGCCGTCCGTGGCGTGCACGAACGTGGACGTGCCGGGGAGGCGCGGGAGGCGACTGGCAGTGGGGTCAGTGAGTGTGGGCGCGAGCAAGGGGAGCGCACGGACGCACTGAGGAGCGCACGAATCGGTCTAGCGCCCGTCGCAAATATGCTTGTACGTGACCGAGGTGGGGAATCATGACTCGGCAGTAACAATAAGGCCACGCAAAGGGCGGCGGCGAGTCCGAATGGGCGCAAGGGAAGCGCGGCGGACAGGTAAACGCGCGACGTAGACAAATGTCAGCGTCGGATAGGTGTTGGGGGGCGCGACTCACCGTGAACACGCTTGAACGAGGGTGCTGAAGAATGGCGATAGCAGCGAGTGGAACTTTACCAAGTATCTGGCACAGGTTGCATGGTGGCGGAGGTGGAGGGCGGGCAGAAAACCGCTAAGTCGCGATTCAATTGGGACCCTAGGTGGCACTTCACGTGCCACTCTGGATCCGCCAATCCGGTCCCTTGCTCGCCACCACCACTCCCGCCTTCGCCAATGACTTGCGCCATCAACCTTGGCCTTGGGTCCTTCGCCCTCGCTCCGGTCGCTAGCCCGTGGCCGACTACAGCAGCGTGAACCCCCTGGCACAGCAGTATCATGGTATGTATTCTGTGATGTGCTCCAGGAATGCAACGACGCTGAACAATTACTTACTTTTAGGAACATTGTTGCTACTGTCAACCTTGACTGTCGTCTTAACCTGAAAACCATTGCGCTACACACCCGAAGCGCCAAGTACAATCGTAAGGCACGTACACTCACTATTTTTATACCCTCGCTGACCTTCTGAGTGAAGTGTTTTGCCGCCGCGATTATGCTTATTCGTGATGCGATGGTCACCGTGCTTGTCTTCACCTGTGGCAGTGTGTTTGTCATCAGTGCCAAGTCCGAAGACAACTCGCGCTTCACGCACTGCAAAAACGGGGGTCGCAGACCATAGCCGCAGACCGCCGAAAACTCCGATGGTTGGGCGCTAAGCCGACAGAAACTCCGTCTGTGGCCGGGCTCGTGACACGCCCCAACACAGACCTCCGCCCACCACACGGACCCCCGCGTACCGATCTCCAGGCCGCATCACCGGTAGGTATGGCGCCGAATGACGCCAAAGGGGTACGGTCTTTTTCGGTATGCCTCTCGCCGACCGTTGTAAACCGGCACCTAACCAACCCATACCTTGCCCCCACCCGCATTCGACGTGTATCTACTCTAAAATATATAACTAAATCCTTCTAAATACTGTGCGAGCTGGCTTGTCCGTCTACAATCTAAATAGAAACGAATTATTGACGTTATATGCACGTTACGGCGGGTCAAGCACCGTGATTCGGTTTCAGCGCAGACCGCCCGATACCCACTCGATCCCCTCGGTCTGCGCATGTGATCCTCGGATCTCAGCGGCGGGTGCAGATGGGAGTATTTATGCCACTGTGGAGCGGCGGAGTACCTGCTCTCTACCACCACCTTCCCCCGGTAAGATTGTCTACATCTCAGCGATAGAGCTGCACTGACAACACTTCAATGCATCTTGTACACTGCTGCACGACGCTCAGTCGTCCGCGACAGGCCCACAAAGGAGTAAGTCGCGCGCTTCAGTGCGGTCGTCGACACTATTGACTCGTTCTTCTCCACCAGGTCCAAGTCCCGCTCGAGCTCCGACTATCGACGATTCCTCCACGTAAGTCCACCTCGACTTATACTTATTTCGACATCTAACGCTCTGTTCAGGCCGTTTGGTCGCCCGTGTGACGCTCGCTAGGTGCTTTGGTGGCCGTCGTTGTGTATTTTATGTACTATAGATAAAATTACATCATAGTTGTTTACAAACATAGACGGAAGTCTTAGTAAGACTATGGCCATATAGAGTCTAGCACAACGACGCATCGGGTGCATGTATGCGCCGGCGAACGAGACGCGGACGACCGAAAACGCTCGCGTCGGCGTTTGTTTGTTTGACTTAGACCCGCAAAGACCGGCAAGAACGCTCGGTATGTGTGGCGTTTGCCGGCGCAGATCCTTGAGGTCTGGCCCAGTTTCCGCCACGCTCACGTTCTCCGAACCAATCGGTCGGTGGAGGTCGGCCCGGTATACCCCAAGACAGACCGGACCGTTGGGTGCTGGTGCGGGCTCCACACACAGACTCCGCCTGCGCTGGAATTTCCGGCACTCCCCGGCACGCACGGGCGCTTACAGCAGGGTCTGCGACCCCCTTCTTTGCAGTGACGTTGCGTAAGTACGCCCAGGTAAGCTGACTTGACGCCAATCCCAACCAACGTACGTTGTCCTTGTGATATCGCATTCGTTCTACTGACGCACTTCATCGATAACCTCGGCGATCGTTGGGCCTGCACTTGCTTGCCACGCCCTCGTCACCGTTTACCCCAACGTACTGTCGACTGCGCTCCCATATCGCCTCCCGACACCCGCCGCCGGCATTACACATGCTCATGTGGGGCTTAGTTTGTGTCGCGACGACTTACACGCCCGGGCCACTTGGACGCGCCATTGTTGCCGTCACTGCCTCCCACTCGGCTCCGACGCCAGCTGCGCAGTGAAATACTGTAGCAGCTTTGGTGCTCACCGGAGATCCTTTTTGTGAACCTCGATTCGCCCGGGATCGCTTGTAATTCGATGCTCTGTATTATACAATCAGATATGCCAATTTTTTTCTCCTAAAAAACCGCTCAAACAGCCCCGAATGCGAATTCTAAGATATGTTAAAAGGGGAAGGTGAAAGTACGTAAGCTGCGTGTCGAAATTTCAGTTTAATTCGCAGCCGTTGATGTTTAAGTTAGCAGTAAACCAAGGTAAATAATTATGTTAAAATTCGACACCTTGCGGGCGCCAGGAGTCGAGGGGGTGTGCATCAAAAGAAGCGCTGAATCAGCTGAATCAGCGGACAGGGTCCATATAGGACGTTGCCGCTCCCCACACCCAGCTTACGCTCACAGGACTCACTAAGCCCCACCTAAGAACCCACGAAGCTATCAAGCGCCAATCGGGAGCCTACAGGAGCTCCATGACCGTAAGTGGAACGATCATTAGCTCTATTGAGCTTGAGTAGTGAGCTAACCGAGCGCTCCCTATAGGGGGGGATAGCTCATACGCTCATAGATCTCAATGAGCGCTCATGAGCACCCACGGGGAAAAAAGGTTTTTGTAGATGTATCGCCACACCATCAAACGACACGGTAATAATCGCCTCGGAATTCGGTCGCTCCGTCGATCATTTTGCAACCAATTTGTTCACATAGATTTGATACTACAGTCGTTGTTGATACTTTGGCTTGTTGTGTTCACTTGCTCAGGTGAGTGACAGGTTGCTCGCCAACATCCTGCTGGTACGGCTGAGGCCTGCTTTAGGCGCTGGTGCCCTGAGTGCTGCTCCATATTTCCGGGCCGGAGCTTGCCGTATTGCGGTGTGTGCCTGGTGGCGGGAACAAATACGGCAACACAAGGCGGGTGAAACGTTGCTTCAATTATGAGGGGGGGGTGTGACCTTGGAGCAAGGTGACTATATAAGACTTTCTGTTCGGTCAGAACAGGCCTAAAGGTCCACAGAATCTCGAAGACTTGCTAGAGTCGATATGGATGGTCATGAAGTATATGCTGTATGCTGTATCGTGGCCATGCTCAGCAAAATCGTTCCCCGGCCCGGAGCGCTCCAGATGCTCCGGATTTTTGGGATAAATCCGGATGCTTCTGAGTGCTCCGGAGGCTCCGGAGCATGTGCTCCGCCAAAACTCACGTGCTCCAGAGTGCTCCCAAGCGCCCGGGAGAGCTCTGGATTGCGGGATCTAACCCCCCAAATCCGGAGCCTCCGGAGCCGGAGAGTGTTTTGCCGACGTGAATGGGCCGCTGATCGCGCCGGCGTCACGTGTCGTGTGCTGACGTAAGACTCACGCGTCAACCTAACCTCCACTTTCCGACGATTGTCTGGTGGCGGTACCCAACCTGACGCCCCCAAGAATTCGCCATCTGGTCAACACTCGCCTTAGCACTACGTCTGGCCACTAACTCTACCTTGAGTGAGGCAAGTCAATCAGCCGGAGACGCCCCCACGTCGCCAGACACGGTCATCAACATCTGACTCTATTGAGTTGTCATGGTTTGGGATGGGGTAACTAGGTCCCATGCGCATCCCTTCTCCACCAACGCTTGCACACTTTACACTGCTGGTAACAAAGCTGGCTGATGGGAACTCCACAGTGGTATAATCACCGGCGTTTATCGTAGTTACGGCAATGCGGCCAGAATCAGATGGCCGAATTCCTAAGCTCTTCGCATCTGTCTTTCATCACGAACCCTCTCGGTGCCCCGCTGGAGTCGGCTTCGGCCAAAATTTCAGGTGAGAACAGTGCCCTACAACGTCTGCGAGGTGAACGAACGACTGACTAAAGCTATGATCTGAGACTACAGGCATTCGCCAGCGCCAGCGCTTATACATCCTGACTCGTCATGAATGACCAACGGGTCCTTACTCTTGGTTCAATCACTTCGAATTCCATCCAGCCACGACAACCTCTGTGCGAGCTCCGCCATACTACCTTGAGCGCCGCTACTGTTGTCTTCCTCCTTGGGTTCTATGTCGATGCTATGCAAGTAAATTGGGTAGATGAGCCAGCCGACCTGGTTCTGAACTTCTCTATGCTTCCTTGAACGTCACTGCTCTGCTTCTAGACACTGCGCTCATTAATGAACATTGATGGCTACATACCAAGCTCCACAACCCATAGATAACGGCCCAATCAGGCGGGCATATAGCCGAGCTTCATCACCTCTTTGAGGTTGTTCCACGGGATTCAACGGATGGGGTGAGTGTTGTGCAGTGCACGAGCTTTACGAGTCACTGAGTTCGTACAGGAAAATCACAGGTCTTCGACCACCCAATTAGGGGTTTGTATGCTATGGGCCTAGTCCCTGCTCCACATGATGAAGTGGTGGGCTACGCCGCAGGCTACTCAGCCTATGACTAACGTTAAACTTGGTGCTTATAAAAAGCCGATCTGCGCCCCTTTACTCGTGGTGAAACTTACATCGACACTCGATTAGTCGCGTCATCCTTCCAGTGAGTATACTATAGGTCAATTACACATTGAGGTTTCAACTCACGGTAATCTCCGCATACAGCCGATTACGACGATCACGTTTAGCTTACCTACCCGACATATATAATATTTCGTCCGTCTGCTCGTCGCTCTGATTATATGACCACCAATGCTAATAAATTTTTAACCACAGCCGCACAGCAAGATGTCCGCTGCTCTGAGGAGCGAGGCTTCTATAGGCAGAATGCTATTTCAAGCGGTTTCTCAAACCCCTGGCGCAGAGCAGAAACTCCCGTCAATCAGTAGATATCTTGCTAGTCTATCGCCACTTCAACCGGAAGAGCTTCGCTTGAACAATCGAATAGAAGTACTAGAATCCTCCGTCTCAGCAGTTCCTGATCACCATCCTCTAAAACCTGCCTTTCTGAATCTACTGGTTGACTTACTGGAGAAACGCTCGCGCCGATCCAACAACATCCGGGACCTCAACAATGCAATCCAGCATTTGGCTCATCTTACGTCTAACCTCCTTCACGACGAACATGTTCTCAAGCCCGGATGTTGCCAACACTTAGCGAAGCTTTATGGCACTCGCTTTAGCCTCCTTCATGACCCCGCAGATCTTACCAAGGTAATCGAATACCGCACATGGGCAAATTTACTCACTCCCGAAGGGGATCCTGATAAGCCTCATCGACTCAACAACCTTGCGGTCTCTCATGGAATGAGGTTTCAGTTGCTCAGCAAGCTCGAGGACATCCACCAAGCCATTTACTTCTTATCTCAGGCGATTTCGCTCGTTGGGGGCAAGCACCCTGAGTTGCACCTTTGGCTCCAGAACCTAGGCAGCTTCCACAGACACCGTTTCGAACTCCAAGGGCAATCATCAGATCTCGATTTTGCGATTCAATACCTTACTGAAGCTCGGCTCGCGGCTCCTAGTGATCATAAATCCTCTTATACTGCGGCAAACAACTTGGCGGCTGTCTACTTGACTAGGTTTAAATCCCATGGCGAGCTCCCAGACCTCAACAAGGCGTTTGAATACTTGAGGGAGGCACAATCTTCTACACCCGAGGGACTAGACGATCAAGTCATTCGGTTGCATAATCTGGGTATGTTACATGGGGCTGCGTTCACTAGCGTTGGGGGTCTATCAGACATCGAGACGGCAATAGAATATCTCACGGAAGCGGTATCACGCACCCCTGACGACCACCCGCTGAAGCTAGTCATCTTGGATACTTGCAGTGTTGCCTATCAATATCGATTTGATCGCCAAGGAGAGCTCGCCGATATTGACAAGGCTATTGAATTCTCGCTCCAAGCGGCACTGGCTACCCCCGAGGGCCATCTCGACAAGCCTATGCGCCTCCACAATCTCGGGTGCTCTTTCCGTAACCGATACAAACGTCTCAACGACATTTCAGACCTCGACGCAGCGATTGATTTCCAAACTCAAGCGGCGTCATCTACACCTGCTCACTATACCCACGAATGTGACGTTTTACACCAGCTGGGAGTCTCTCATGTTGTTCGCTTTCAGCGTTTAGGCGATCTCGCGGATCTAGACACGGCAATCGAATACCAGGACCGGGCGGTGTTAATTGCCCCCGAGCGCCATCTCAATAGACCAAAGATTATGAATGACCTTGGAAGCTTCTTTGCGCTCCGATTCAGCTCACGGGGCGACGTCGCAGACATTGAAAAAGCCATCCAACACCAGGGTCAAGTAGTACTTGGAGGGTCGAGTCAACATCCAGATTACCCTAGGTGGCTAAATCATCTAGGGTCTTCGTACAGGCTTCGGTTCGACCATCTCGGAGAGCCTGCGGATATCAATCATGCTATCGAATACTATTCTCAGGCTTTGCCTCTAGTTCATGATGAGCATGCAGAGAAACCTGGCTGTTTATTCAACCTTGGCTTGTCCTACGGTCAACGATTTAAACTTTCTAAGGAGCAGGAGGACATCGGGCGGTCTGCGGAATATTTGCGACAGGCCGCGCAGCTATCTGCCGGCCACCCTTCGCTCAAACTCAAGGCGGCGCTTACATGGGCACGAATTTCCTCCCAGCATGATCTTTCTTCCTCTCTAGACGCGTACAAACGTGCTATGGCCCTTGTCCCTCAGGTTATCTGGCTTGGAGCCGCGGTCGGTCGCCGAATTGACGCCATCAAGTCCGAGATTCAGGACGCCGCCGTTGAGGCGGCCGCAAATGCTATTTCACTAGGAGCGTATGAGCACGCGCTTGAATGGCTGGAGGAAGGCCGATCCATTATTTGGAACCAAATGCATCAGCTTCGTACGCCGATAGAAGAGCTGGCTCGCCTCGACCTATCCCTTGCTCTGGAGCTCAATAAAACCGCTCAGGAGCTGGATGCCTCTGGCCTTGCAGAGCCAACACACTCGTTACTCTTCGATACTATGTCTTCCCAGAGCTCCGAGCAGCGTCGCCATAATTTAGCCCAGACGTGGGAGACCCTGGTCGATCGAGCTCGTAGCATTCCCGGATTTAGTGGGTTCCTGCGTCCTAAGAACGCAAAAGAGCTACTGCTTGCAGCCCATTCTAGCACTTTAGTTGTCGTCAACCTTCACCGCACTCGCTGTGATGCGCTTGCTGTGTTGCCTGGCTCAGAGGAAATCATCCATATCCCACTTCCTTCCTTCTCATTCGATAAGGCCACTGAGGCATCAACTCATCTGTTCTACTGCCTCCGTCGTGCCAACGTTCGTACCCGCAGCGAAAGGCGCCCCGTTTTCGACGATGAAGGCGAGGAGGAAATCGAACGTGAACTAAATGGCCAATTTGGTTCGTTACTTGCCACTTTGTGGGAGGACTTGGTAGAACCAGTACTCGAACGCCTTGGATATTTGGTAGGTGTATGCGCTAAAATATACTCTATTTCGAGTACTAATTTCATGTGAAGCGTCCACAGAGCACGGATAGTCAACTGCCTCGTCTAACGTGGTGCACAACTGGCCCGCTCACATTCCTTCCTTTACACGCTGCTGGTCGGTATTATGAACCAATCGCTAGGACCTTCGACTTCGTCGTCTCCTCGTATACTCCTACTCTGAGTGCTCTGCTCAACCCGAACCAAGGAGATTCTGAGTTCCGAGGGGTGTTGGCAGTTGGACAAGCGGACACTTTGCCTTGGACAGTGGTTGAGCTTGATCGGCTACAGGACCAAACCAAGCATCTCCCCTTCACACGACTCGATGGGCCTGACGCTAGTCCTGCCGCGGTTCTGGAAGAGATTCAGCGAAATAGCTGGGTGCATTTCGCATGCCACGCTTCTCAAGATATTGCCAATCCTATGAAGAGTGCATTACGCCTTCATGGTGGAGACCTCGACCTCGCGACGATCACACGAGAATCCATCGACCATGGCAAACTTGCCTTTTTATCAGCGTGCGAGACAGCAAGGGGCGATGAGGGATTACCGGAGGAATCTGTTCATCTAGCCGCTGGGATGATTTTGGCCGGGTTCCCAGATGTAATCGCCACTATGTGGTCGATTGACGACAAAGATGGACCGTTGGTTGCCGAGAAAGTGTACCAACATTTGCTCAAGGACGGAGTACCAGATACACAGGAAGCCGCGAGGGCACTGCATATGGCAGTAGGATCCTTACGTGAGAAGGTTCGAGAGGATGCGTTCGTCCGTTGGGTACCCTACGTGCATATTGGCCGGTGAAAGTTGTATGATATGTTCTCTGTTTGCGAGACTGTTTTCGACCTGATAAGTGTATATAATCCCGTTGTATCCGTAGTAATAAGCCCCCGCCACTTTGAATAAATAGAAACTTGAATTTTGCGGTGCGGTTAGCTTATATGCTGTCTCGTCGATTACAGTAATCCACGTATTGGGGGAATGATCGAGCCGGCGCAGAAAGCAGGGATATTGTAAATTTGCAATTCAACGATCACTAATCATTATCAGGGTCCATCGGTGGCAGGACACAATTTACGCTTGATCACTCTCGTCCACCATCATGGCAGCCGTGTAAGTTTCAACTAGCAGCTATCCAGCTCGCCTAACTGATGAAACTTGTAGAGCACCACCGAAAGCCTCTTGGGCCGATGATGTCGATGATTTTGGTGGTACGCACAACGAGCCTTCCCCTACACCCCATTCTAACTCTTGTGGCGTCCAGACGTACCACAAAACTCTGACACAGTAGACGAGAACGGAATCCGTACGATTATCGAGTATAGCACAAACGATGATGGGAAGCGAATCAAGGTGTGTATGAACTTCTTTAAATTCGATACCTACACACGAGTCGATTGTTGCAGACCACTCGCAGGATAAAGCGAACACTGCAGAAGGCGCTGGTAGACCATGCAACTGCAGAACGTAAATCATGGGTAAAATTTGGGGCAGAGAAAGGAAACAAGCCAGGTCCGGATCGCGCCACAACAACCGTAGGAGAGGCGATTGGATTGAAGCTGAGCGCAGGACACAAGGTACGCCACCTCTAGTTTGAACCTGCGATCGGAGTTCTCATCATCCCGAGAGCAGAATGCAGAGCCGGAGCCCGATCCAGACGCGGTGACCAAGGCCGCTCTGGGCGGCAAAAAAATTCTGTGTCGTGTATGCCAGGGCGATCACTTCACAACAAAATGTCCATACAAGGAGACACTCGGATTACCTGGCGGTGAGTACCTGCCACTTTATCTCAAGGTGGTTTTCAAATGTTTTTGTTTTGTTAGACGAGGCGCCTCCGCCAGAAGATGGCCCCGTGGCTCGCCCGGAGCCTGCGACTGGTAGGTACTTTCGAACCCAACTAAGATTAACTTTCACTAAGTCATTCAAAAGGAAGCAAATATGTTCCACCTTCCATGCGTGCTGGCGCTGGTCGTGGCGCTGGTGAGAGTATGTATCGCTCTGGCATGAACAGAGACGATATGCCCACGCTGCGCGTCACAAATGTGAGCGAGGATACTCAGGAGGACGACCTTCGGGAGCTCTTCTCCAAGTGTGTATCACTAACCAGACGACATGAGAGGTTGTTGACAAGGTTTTTGTGTAACAGATTTGGTCGTGTTGCGCGAGTATATATCGGCAAAGACAGAGAGACTGGAATTGGAAAGGGTTACGCGTTCGTTAGCTTTGAGGAGAAGGCGAATGCTGAGAGAGCAATGCAGAAGGTCAACGGAATGGGCAAGTACATTTACTGCTATACAAATGGCGTTGACTGACTGTAACGATTTGTTCGTGCAGGTTACGACAACCTGATCTTGAGCGTACAGTGGTCACGTAAGCCTACTATCTTAAAGTTATGATCCGCTCTAACAATGGAGAGCTTTGTAGAACCACGTGAACCTCGAGCTGGTTGAACTGCTCTTGTAACTTTGATATAGTCGCAATCTTGAATCGATGGGTGTTGATTACCCTATGAATAACTTGGTCCTTTGGCAACAAATTTTCCAACCTTAGCCTCTATTAGAAAGCTTCAAGGTAGGGACCGGAAGCTCTGTAAATTTATATGGTGAGATAGAGGTGTTATCTATGCTTGGCGGGCGGCCGAGTGGGTGTATGCAATCACAGGGAAGCCCACCGGAAGGACGCAGTTTCTGCTTCCACAGGCCATCATCAATACTTTCTGTTACATGCCTATAGCTATGAAGCTTTTACTAGGTTGAAATTTGCTTGCAGAGGAATATCCTAGATCTTAGCCACGGGGCCGGGATGAATGCCAGTACTTGACATCTACGCGCCAGATACTGATAATCAAGAGGAATAATCTGACAGCTTGGCGGGTGAAGTATTTCAAGAGTGGGTATCAGCAGCTTTATGCCCTAGAGTACATGTACGGTAATAGGGAAACTATATGGTACTGCTAGCTGGTGGAAGGTCAAAGTCTACGTGGCGGACTATCACTCTGGGGGAGATTGGGGCTTTTCAGCTCTGCAGAATTTCCGGAAAACTCGGTGAAAATGCTTTCGAACAAAGGATCTTGGCTTTTTTTCAACATTTTCACCTGATTTCGACTCGGAGAGAATCCCCGATCTCCCCAAGAGTCGTCAGCAAGCAGGCCGTCACGTGATTTGCCACAGACGTCTTCCGCGCGGTTTTTTGTGTACACCAACAGTCTAGAACAGGGACATCATTCGTGATATCCAGCTACAGGCTTTAAACACAACTACGCGAATTATTCTGCTGATAGTGAGTGCTCTATACTAAATCAGTCGCACAAACGCCTCATGCTTCGGTTTCCCAACAGTCCCGTCGAGGGTGCACGCCTACGCCCCGATCCTGATAACTCTTCCGCCAAAATGGAGGCGATTTTGAGCATCGAATCTGCGTTGGATCACTGGAGCTCTATGCATGTGCAACTATCGAACTCGATTCAGTCTTATATATCTGCTTGCAAAACCCTTGGTGCGGTCTGCGCTCGTGATCATCAGACTCGTGCTAGGGATGTAGCTGAAAATGCATTTGTTCTACTCGATAGCAAACTCGGATCACTAGCTGCTGAGGAGAATGCTCTCCGTACCTCTCGTTGCTCCCTCTCGGCACTGAGGAACAAGTCGAAAACTCTAGCCCCAATCAATATGCTTCCTCCCGAAATCTTGACGCGAATATTTTTGCTATCCTTGTCGACTAATTGCGGTCATGAAGATCCTATAGCATTCTCTCACAACTTCGTTGGTACCTGTGCACACTGGCGACAGCTTGCTTTAGGCACATCATACTTTTGGACTCACATCGACGTTGGTCCGAATATCTCAGAGAAGCTGAATAAGCTTATGCTTGAGCGAGCGAAGACGCACCCGCTACACTTACACATATTCAATTATAAACTGTCTGAAACAAACTATGATCCAAACTCTCTCCTTGAAGATCTTCAGCCCCTCATGCGTCGCCTCCATTCTCTTGAACTGTTCAATTTTGAAGGTACTTTTGTTGGGTCTATGGTAAAGTTGTGGCTTGAGCATGGCGACGAACATCTGGTTAAACTCCTTTCCATCTTCCAACATACTCCCAGGGTCTCGTTTAATGATCGCCGGGAAGCTGAGCCTCTAATGAACACTTCTGAACACGGGGAGCAGATCTTATTGTCTCTTCAGGAGCTTCATCTATATGACGTGCGGTTCAACTGGGACAGTAACGCCTATCGTGGACTTGTTGATCTCCGACTTAAATTCGTAAACGCGAGTGCATTTGGCACCATATCGAGTTCGGAACTCGCCCACATTCTTAGGGCAAGCCCAATGCTAGCAATCTTGAAATTGGGAAATCTTCGGGTCACCGGTCAAGTGGGCCCACTCCAGGCGATTCCAGTTCCACTCAACCATCTAAAAGTGTTAAATCTAACCGAAATGCGCCTCGACTGCCTACGATGGCTACTGCCTTTGATCGCTTTACCTAGGTCTTCCTCCGAGCTCAGCGTTGGCCTTGCGTTCCATAAGGGGCTTGAAGACAAACTCAAAAACTTCCTTGACCGGTCGCCAATCACTTCGTTGTATTGTTTCTGTATGTCATATAACTTCGGTGCCTGGTCCTCCATTTTGGCCCCGCTTGGCGCTCTCCGCACTTTGATCCTGGATATGCGCGCTTTCGAGGAGCTCATAGATGATGTCCCGCCCTCACAGGATGACGTGGCGGCGAACTCCCACCATCTTAGGCTTACTCTCAAAGGCTGTTACTCGTTATTTGAAAACATCAACAGTTTGGTTTCTAATCTTGGTGTCAACGAGCTTCATATTGAAGCCCCCGTGGATGCCCCTGTGCGTTATGGTATCGATCAGACAGCTGAAGAATATTGGGCGGACATCAGAACAGATCTAATACGGGCTCATCCCAACCTTTGGTACACCATTGATGAAGAGTTTGCAACTGACACTGAACACCATGACATATCGCCCTACTGTTGGCCTTAGTGTACACCCCGTTTCTTTTTTATAGGCGCTGTCGGTTTACACGATTGTGTAGAACCTCAATACGTATGCCACCGCTATGATAGCCCATCGTTGCCTTGAAGATCCTCGCCCGCAAAATAGCATGTCGCTCAAACTCAGTTCAGAATATAAGCGGGATACTCCGCTGGGCATAACAGCACCGATTATTCAGCTCCGAGACCAGAAATCTACTCGGTCCAAGGTGGGTGATAAGTTGAAGCCGCAAACCGGCTTGTTTCGTAGCCCTGAAATGACGTGTGCAGCTTACAACTAAAACATAAGTATTCAGAACGCACCCAATTGAGACAGGCATGTAATCAATGCTATGGGATGTATCATAAGTCAAGCCAACATTCCGTTTGGTTTCAGTTTGGAGTGACAAGGTAAACCTGATAACACGGAAGCACAAGGTTGTATGCGCCTTAAAAGGCATATAACTGAGTATGAATGCTTAAAATTAGTTATGGTGATAAATATTCCGCCTGCTGAATAAAAAACTTTTCCTCAGTAAGCTGCCTTGCCACTATCCTGGGTGGTCCCGCCACGGTCGAGCAAACTCGATATCAAATCATCACGTGAGCTTCCGATAGCGCTCCACGCGTTCTTTTCTGCGCACGGCTTGAACAACAACTTTATAGATCACAGACCTTAAGGTCGGCGTTCCCGGGTGTTTCTGACCGTGAGTAATATACAAAGCTAAAGTACACGATGATTTCATCATATATCACTTCCTAGTAGATTAATACAACTCGCTCCTCGTCCCAATCCTAGTCACGCTTCCGCACAGATGGAGGCGGGCTTTAGCATCGAGTCTGCGCTGAATCAGTGGAAATCCATGCACGTACAACTATCAACCTCAATTCAGTCTTATGTATCCGCTTGTAAAACCCTTGGTGCGGTCTGCGTTTGTGATCACCAAACTCGTGCTAGAGCAACAGTCGAACAAGTGCTCACTCTACTCGATGCGGAACTCGAATCATTGGCCGCCAAGGAAGACGCTCTACGTGCTAGTCGCTTGTCTTTGTCCTCACTCAGAAATATGTCAGAAACTCTGGCTCCAATCAACCTGCTACCTACCGAAATCCTGATAGATATATTTACCTTATCTATTTTCAACTGCAGGCATCATAACTACCCCTCTTTCCCCTACAATTTCGCTAATACTTGCTCACGCTGGCGACAAATTGCCTTGGACACACCACACTTTTGGACTCACATTGATTTCGGTCCGGGCGTTCCATGGGAGTTGAGTAAACTAATGCTTGAGAGGGCAAAGCCAAATCCGTTGCATTTGCACATAGAGGAAAACGAATTACCCAGCTGGGGGGACACGGAACGTGAAAGATCTTACAACCCAGATCCTCTGCTCAGACATCTCAAATCCTCCATGCATCGCGTTCATACTCTTGAGCTATCTGCAAATGACCTTGGTGGTGGTTTCGTTGGGCGCATCACAAAGTCATGGCTCGACCACGGCGACAGAAATTTAGCACAATACCTCTCGGTTTATCAAGGTTCTGATGACGAAGTACTGTTTGATGGCTCCCAGGAGGGAGTTACTCAGATAAACACCTCAGAACACGGAAAGGATGTATTACTGTCGCTCCAGACTCTCCGGCTACACGGTGTGCGGTTTGGCTGGAACAGCAATGCGTATCATGGACTGGTTGATCTCAGGCTTAGTTTCTCATACAGGAGTAGTATTGCGTCGGTGTCGAGTTTGGAACTTGTCAACATTTTTATGGCGAGCCCAATGTTGACTATCTTGAAGCTGAGGGGGCTTGACGCCACTCGTACGAAGAACTTAGCCCAGACCATTCCGATCCCACTCAATCACCTACGAGTATTAAATCTAACCAGCATGTCTCCAGACAGCCTAAGGTGGTTGCTACCTCTAATTGCCCTACCAACGTCTTTGTCAACTGAACTCAGTGTCGGGATTGAGGTCTGCCGTGGGCTCGAAACGGTACTCAAAGACTTTCTTGGCCGGTCACCAATCACTACATTATATTGTCATTATCAATCGAATTTCGGAGCCTGGTCATCTATGCTGGTGGCTCTTGGCTCCCTACGCACTCTAATACTGGACATGGATACTTTTAATCTTGAGGATACTGTTCCGCCATCACAGACCGATACAATATCACAACTGGCAACGAGCTCTCGCCCCCTTAGTCTTGTTCTCAAGCGATGTTGCCCCTTGCCCAAAGATATAAAAGATATAGTTTCCAAGCTCAGTATTCATGATCTTCGAATAGAAGCTCCCGGATATGTCGCAGATTATGGCGTTAATCAGCCACGTGAAGTATACTGGCAGGGAATCAAGACGTCTCTAATGCAAGCCTTTCCTAACCTTCGATACACTCTCAATCAATATCCAACGGAAAACCTGCACCAGGATATATCGCCTGGGTTCTGGCCTTGATGCACATGTATATAATTTGCTACTCTCACGATACTGTTTGGCTACGTGACTATCATACATGCATTCTCATATTTCAACAGCTCATTCACTGTGTTCCGCTCAACAAGAGCCGGAATCGCGAGATAGCGTGTGCGAGAACGCCGGGCTTCTAGTGGATTTGGGCTAGCTTCACGATCGCGCATACATGGCATGTGAGCACTCACGAGCACGAATAACGTGCTTGCGAGTCCCTCCCTGGTGCTCGTGCGTGCTCGTCGGAAAGTGACCAAATTCCGTAGCACCAACCTAATTACATGACAAATATATTATCTATCCCAGCACGTGATTTGCCACACGCTTGGACGCGTCCTTTTTTGTGTCCAACCACGGTCCAGAGTAGTAAACATTATTGTCGAGCTGCGGAATTTGAGGTTGACTGTCAGATCTTCTTGATAGTGAGTGCTACATATTAAGATAAATCGCCCACTGATTTCATGATTACGCCTCCGAACAGCCACATTTCACGCGTCTTGTTCCAATTGTGGTAGCACTTCCGCTTGAATGGAGGCAGGTTTTGGCATCGAATTTGCAACGGGTCAGTGGAAATTTATGCGAACACAGCTATCAAACTCGATTCAGTCTTATATTTCTGCTTGCAAAACCCTTGATGCGGTCTGCGCTCGTGACATTGGCAAATCGGACGGAACGTGTCAAACAGCACCAATCATTTTCGAAATTTGACATCCATGACTCACATGTTAAGCGCCTTGAAACACCTTGAAGTCAATCGCAGAACAAGTCAATCCTTACAGGTTGCGCAAGGCAATAAAACTCAATGCATAGGCTCCGCGAGGGTTTGAGAGTCTAAAAGTGATTTGATTATAATTTGAATTAATTCCCGCCAATTATGCTACAAGATGGTAAAGTTTCCGATGAAGCAGCCGGTGTCGCATCATGTCTGTGTGTATGTGGATACGTCATTTGTAAAGCATGAGTTCATTTTTCAATCGTATGTATAAGCTTTCTAGTCAAACCTCATACGGTTTGGGAGTGGTTTGGGGCTACAAATCGTTGATCAACTCACCTAATGTGCTGAAACTCTTCTTCTCATACGTACTTTCATAGGGTGTCACATAGGGACCCGAGTAGCTCGGGAGAACTTAGTCCCCCTAGCTTGAGTTGTAGTATGGCTATCACAACAGATCTGTTCTAGCCCGGTTTGTTAGTAATCTTTGCTCTTACAAAACACGCTGCTTCGGGCATTCGCTGAGTTTGCTCACGCATATATGGCAACCATCACCGTAAGGTCGGGTCAACCAATGAGCGGGACAGTTTACTAAAGGGACAGACTGGCTGTGCGGGTACTGTGGGGGTGGCGAGACGTTATCGGCCGAGATACTGCACACGGCCATTGCACTCCGTTGTCTGAACGGGAGTCATAGCCCGAACTATTGGTATGGGAAGGGGACATAAAGCACACGCAGTATAAGTCCGTCAGCTCACCCATGTTCAGCTTCCTCACTTTACTCCTGCCTTCCGTTGGCCTCTCCTCAAGTTTGGTCAAACCCAAGCGAATGCGAACCAAGATGGTTAGGTAGCTAGTTAAGTGAAGAGCTCTCAGGCTAATTTTGACGCAAGCCCCGCCGTCGGACACAATTTGTGAGTTTTGTTGTGTACCGGCATCAGTTAGAGGTGTCCACTGAATGTGGCTAAATTATCTGATACAAGGGTGATGTTTAACTTAAGGATTCGCGCAACAGGTCAGTAATCTACCTCTCGCGTCGCTCAGTTCTAACGCCATACCTTCTAGGGAGCCATCTTCGCCAGAGGCCACCAGTTTGCATTGTGCAGAGCTACGGCGGCAGGTGCAAGCACAAACGTGGGCACACATAGGTACACACGAGCATAGGAGTAGCGCTAAATGGGCCGGCTGTGTACTTGGTACTGCGATAGTTAGCGTAATTTTGTAGATACACGCGTTGGCATAAATGAATTTTGAAATCGAATTTTTAATGTGACCATCAAGTGTGACAACTCGCGATGTTGTTTCTGAAAGTCAAATTTTGAGCGAGTATATGCTAAAACCCCCGTGCTGACCTTGGCACTTCTTCTAATCTCTAGACAATCGCTACATAGTCTCTAATTAGGTACAAGCAATTGAGTCGCATTAGATAGCTCAATACCATGTCTATCTTGAGACATCCTTATATCACTATTGTAACTAATTTTCCCGCGATTTGAGAGTCTAGCACAACATGTTGTAGCATTGCAAAGTAACCTCGGAAGATTTCGGGGGTTTTGGACATTACATGGTTTTAAACCGGTTGCAAGCGGATTGCATTTCCGTTGCAACTGCTTGAAAGACCTCGGCCTATTTGCCGATGCCACGTCATACTTTTGGACTCACATTGACGTTGGTCTGAATGTCCCACAGAAGCTGAACAAGCTGATGCTTGAGCGAGCGAAGACACATCCACTACATTTGCATGTAACCGATGTCGCAACATCTATCATGCCGTACGATCCAGATCCTCTATTCGAAACTCTCAAACCTATCATACATTGTGTCCACACTCTTCAAATATACGGTTATGATGGTACTTTTTTCGCACGCGCGATAAAATTGTGGCTTGAACACGGTGACAAACATTTGGCCAAATTCCTCTGGATTTTTCAATTTACTCCTACCTCTAATGAGTCTCAGGGAGATCTGCCTCTGATAAACACTTCCGAACATGGGGAGGAGGTCTTATTATCTCTTCGGACGCTAGATCTGTTTGACGTGCGGTTCAACTGGAGTAGCAATGCCTATCGTGGGCTTGTTGACCTCCGACTTAAGTTCATACATTCGGGTGCACTTGGCACTATAACGAGTTTGGAACTTGTCCATATTCTTGTGGCAAGTCCGATGTTAACGGTCTTGAAACTGAGAGGGCTTCAGGTCACCGGCCCGCTCCAGACTATTCCAGTTCCACTCAACCATCTACGGACGCTAAATCTAACCAACATGCCCCTTGACGGTCTGCGGTGGCTGCTCCCCTTAATTGCTCTACCTAGACCTTCTTCCACCAAGCTAAGCGTTGGGATTGCGTTCTATAAGGAACTTGAAAACGAACTGCGAAACTTCCTTGGCCAGTCATCAATCACCTCGTTGTACTGTTCTTGCAAGTCAAATGATTTCGGTGCTTGGACGTCTGTTTTGATGCCGCTTCACACTCTCGACACTCTGGTCTTGGATATGCACAACTTGGAGCTTCAAGATAATGCTCCGCCACCACAGGACAACATAAGTTCACCAGTGACGGCGAGCTCCCGCCCTCTTAAGCTTGTTATCAAAGACTGCCGCCCGCCATTTGAAGATATGAATAACTTGATTTCTAACCTTGGTGTGCACGAACTTTGCATAGGGGCCTCTGGTCGCCCCGGGCGTTACGGTGGTATCGATCCTCCAAACGAAGAATACTGGGAGAACATCCGAACGGCTGTAATCCAGGCCCACTCTAACCTTCAGTACGCCCTTGCAGAGGAGTTTATAGCTCGTACTGAGCTCCATGAGATATCGCCTAACTGTTGAACTAGTATATGCTCCATTTTTTGTTATAAGTGCTGTCTGCCCGCGTGGCTGTGTAGTACTGAAGAATCCCTACACGTATGCCACCGCTCTAATAACCCGTCGGTTTGTTAGAGATTTTCACCCGCGAAGCGACATGTTGCTCAGGCTGAATTGAAAGCAACGACGCGCTCTTAGGCTGATCGTGCCGGCTCTGGTGCTATAAACCTACTCAGTTCAACGTGGGGCGATGAGTTAAAGCTGCAAACACCCTGCTATGTAGCCCTGAAAAGACGTGGGCTGCTTACAGCTAGAAAACAAGTACGCAGAACACGACCAATTCCAAGAAGAATCTATGATTCGAGCCGACATTGCATTTAGATCCATGCGGTGAGTGACAAGCCCAATAATATCGGAGGAGCACGGCGTTATATGCGCTGTTGAAAGCACGTATTTAAGTACGAGGGCTTAACGTTAGTTATAATGATAATCATTCTATTTGCTGAACTGTAAAGCAAAACAAATTTTCCCCAGTGGGGAGCCTCGCCACTATCCAGGGTCGTTTCGCCACACACGGCCCCCTGGCTCATCTACTACGGCGGCACAACATTGTATCGGATGACTGGCTTGAAAGTTGGCGTTCCAGGCGTTTCTGACTGTGAGTAGTATGCCAAGCTAAAATAAACGATAATTTCATCATTAGTTCCTAATAGTCAAAACCCGCCCCACGCTCCGATCCAAGTGGCTCTTCTGCAGGGATGGAGGGTTTTGGCATCGAGTCTGCACTAGATCAGTGGAATGCCATGCGGTTACAACTATCGAACGCGATTCAGTCTTATATGTCCGCTTGCAAGACTCTGGGTGTAGTCTGCGCCCGTGATCACGATACTCGTCCTAGACTTGTAGCTGAACAATTATTCATCCGACTTGACTTAGAACTTGAATCCTTGGCGGCTGAAGAAGGCGCTCTACGTGATACTCGCTTCTCCCTCTCAACACTCAGAAATCGATCAGAAACCTTAGCCCCAGTCAACCTACTGCCGTCCGAGATCTTAGTCCAAATATTTACTCTATCCATGTCGAGCTGCAGGCGTAGTCTCCACCTGTTCCCCTATAATCTCGCTGACACTTGTGTATATTGGCGACAGCTTACATTGGACACGCCATATTTTTGGACTCACGTCGACATTGGCCCCAGTGTTCCGTGGCAACTGAGTAAGCTTATGCTTGAACGATCGAAGACAAACCCGCTACACTTACACATACATGAAGACAATCCTCTCGACTAGGATGATCCAGATCGTGGTACACATCACCGTGCAGACCCTTCAGTTGCAGACCTTGAAGCTCTTATGCGTCGAGTTTACGCTCTTGAGTTATCTTCATACAATCTAGCAGGAGGTTTTTTCGGGCATACGGCACAGTTGTGGCTTTTAACGGTGACAAGGGCCTGACTAAATTTCTCTTGATCTATCAACACCCCCACGACGAAGCCTTCCTTGATGAGCTCCGGGAAGACGTTACTCAGACTGGAGCTCCAAAACACGGAACAGAGGTGTCAACGTCGCTTCAGACACTTCAGTTACACGGTACGCGATTTGGCTGGAGCAGCAACGCGTACCATGGAATTGTTGATCTCAGGCTTGGTTTTCCACCCGGGAGTAAAATCAATACCATATCGTGCTTAGAACTCGTCCACATATTCACGGCAAGCCCTATGTTAAGCTTAGTGAAAACGAAAGGGCTCCGGGTTACTCGCACGGAGAACTTAGTCCAGGTCATTCCGATCCCACTCAATCATCTGCGAGTGTTAAGTCTGGCCGACTTGTCTCCGGATCTCGACAGCTTGAAGTACTTGTTACCTCTGATTTTCCTACCTGGATCTTCTGCTGCCGAGCTCAGAGTTGGGCTTGGAATCTTCAGCGGGCTTGAAAAGGAGCTCAAAGACTTCTTTGGTCGGTCGTCAATCACAACATCATATTGTCTCTGTCAATCGAAATATTTTGAGGCTTGGTCGTCTATTCTAGAGCCGCTCGATTCTCTTCGCACTCTAATCCTGGATATGGATACTTTCATCTGGAGGACAATGTTCCGCTATTGCGGGGATATACAAATTCAGACCAAGCGACAAGCTCCCGCCTCCTTAGACTCACCCTTAAGCATTGTTACTCTATGCCCGAAGACTTGTGTAAATTAGTTGCCAAGCTCGGTATTCACGAACTTCGGATCGAAGCTCCTGGATTAATTCACGATTATTAGAGAGCTTGCGATCGAATCCCTATTTCCAATCGTTTATTGGATTTTCTCAATACAAACATTGGAAATAGGGATTCGATCGCAAGCTCTCTATTATAAGAATGATTAATGGTCAACCGACGAGGAATACTGGCTGCACATCAAAACAAGTCTGGCGCAGGCTCATCCCAGCCTTCAATACATCGCTAAAGAGGGCTTTGAAATCGACAATCCTCACCGAGACACATCACCCGGCTATTGGCCTTAGCTAGCATCGGGGGCCAGTCGAAAAGTGTGAAACTGCTTGGCACACTTGATTCGCGATCACCAAGTTTTGGGTACTCGAAACTCAAAGCAATATATGTGAGCTCCCAATCTGTTATGTAGAGGCTATGCATGTTGTAGGTATGGTGTTTGATGTCGTGACTAACACTCGCAGACTTATGAAATGGGCTGCTTGGACGCCGTCTCTATGCAAACTTTTAAAGCAGAGTAGCAATTTATTTGAGATCAAGTTGATTTTTGGTGGCTATTGTTGTCTTTTGTACTGCGTAATGTGATTACGTTCTTGTGTGTCTGCTATTCGCAAGCATATATGAACTCGCAGTGGTTTCACCAAGGCGTCAAACCTAAATCTTGTAGTAATTGAAACGCATACTCCAACATCTTAGCGAAAGAAGGAACCGAGACCCGAGCAATAGTATTTCCACTTTTCGAGGGGGCTGAAGTCCAGGCGATGCCACTTCTAGTATACAAGAAGTCCAAACTCTACACGGCGCGATGGCCCGCATTGCCACCCAGGCACAGATAACCTGGCACGTGATTTGCTGCGAACCCAGACGCGTCCACACCTTCTCTTGGTCGTGGCCTCCAAGTTTTAGAGTGGACCTAAATATCGCTAACGGTAAGTGTTATATACCAAACCAAATCACTCAATAATCCCATCATTGTTTCCAGCAGTTCAAAGTGTGCTTCTCGTTTCATGCTCAGCGATTCTCGCTTCTGACAAGCACTCTTCAGGCCTTTTTTCGTACACAGCTAGAACGATAACGCTGTATCAACTCACTGAACTCAAGGCCCGTGGTCTAGGCGCTCCCACTGTAAGTAATATACCGAATTAAAGTACTCAGTATTTATCATGTATCGCCTCCCAGTGTTATGCAATTCGCTCCTCGGCCCGATTCCGGTAACTCTTCCATGTGGATGGAAGGTTTTAGCATCGAGTCTGCCCTTGATGAGTGGAGATCTATGCGTCTACAACTATCAAACACGATTCGTTCTTACATATCCGCTTGCAAAACCCTTGAGATAGTTTGCGTTCGCGATCATCGGACCCGCGCCGGAACAATGGTCGAACAAGCGTTCATCCAACTCGGCGCGCAACTTGAATCGTTGGCCGCCGAGGAATATACCTTGAGTACTGCTCGACTCTCACTATCAGTGCTCAGAAATAGATCAGAAACTCTGGTTCCAATCAACATACTTCCTCCCGAGACCTTGACCCAGATATTTATGTTATCCGTATCCAACTGCAGGGAACATCACCGCTCGTTCCCCTACGCTTTTGCTAATACATGCGTATATTGGCGGCAGCTCGCATTGGACACGCCGTATTTCTGGACTCACGTCGATATTGGTCCTGATATTCCAGGGCAACTGAGTCAGCTCATGCTTGAACGAGCGAAGACAAACCCACTGCACTTTCACATGTATGACAACAAAACGTTCCGCCACGGCAGTCCTACCTGGGACAATGTAGGTTGGGAGGATCCAAACTGGGAGGATTTAGACTCTGTTGGGCTATATTACGAGGATCCTCTGGTCCAGCTTTTTGGAAATTTTGCACATCGAGTTCACACCCTTGAACTGTCTTCAAATGATCTCGGAGGTGATTTTTTTGCATACGTAACAAAAGTATGGCTGGACCGTGGCGACAAGGACCTGGCCAAATCCCTCTCAATCAGTCTACGTGAGAACGTCTTACTTGATGACTCCCAGGAAGACGTTACCCGAATAAACACTTCAGAACGCGGGAGGGCTGTATTACTGTCACTCAAGACGCTCCGACTATACCGCACACGGTTTAACTGGGATAGCAACGCATATTATGGACTTGTTGATCTCCAGCTTGGTTTCAAAACTATGGATAGGGTTGCCTCTATCTCGAGTCTGGAACTTGTGCGTATTCTTACGGCAAGTCCAAAGCTGGCTGTCTTACGGCTGAATGGCCTCGAGGTCACTCGCACGGAGAACATACCCCAAGCCATTCCAGTCCCGCTCAACCATCTGCAAGTACTAAACCTGATCGACATGTCGGCCGTCAGCCTAGGCCGGTTGCTACCTCTGGTTGCTCTGCCCCGTCCCTCCTCTGCTGAGCTTAGAGTTGGACTTGAGGTCTCTACAGGACTTGAAAAGGAGCTCAAAGACTTCTTTAGTCGGTCGTCAATCACTACGTTATATTGTCTCAGTCAATCGCGTGGTTACGACGCTTGGTCGTCTATTTTGGCGCCACTTGATTCCCTTCGGACCCTGATCCTAGATATGAACCATCTTGATCTCCAGGATGAGGCTCCGCTGTTACAACACAGCACAACCTCACAAGTAGCGGCAGGTTCCCGCCCCCTTAGCCTCACTCTCCGGCATTGTCGTCCCTTATCTAGCGATTTGAGCGACCTAATTACCAACCTCGGCGTCCACGAGCTTCGGGTTGAAGAGCCTCCATCAACTGAGGAATACTGGCAGCAAATGGAGGAAACGCTACTCTCAGTTCACCCTAACCTTCGATACATTGCCAAAAAGAACTTTACAATCGACAATCCTCACTGGGACATATCATCTGACCATTGGCGTTGGCATACACCACGTTAATGATCTCGTCGAAAGTTGTAAAGCCACTCACGCTTCCTTCTCGATCGCCAAGTCTTGGCTCATAGTGCGAATTGATATACACAGAGTCTCAGTATTCTCTTGTAGCCACGCATACTGTAGTTATTATCACCTGCTGCTTACGAGCATATATGGACCTTGCGCTATAGTAGCGCTACCGGAACGTCAATCAAGTTCTGTATGATTATAGGACAGCGTGCATAGGGGGAGAAAGAACTGAAACCAGAGTAACAGTATTATTATTGTTCGGAGAAGCTGAAAATTATATGAGACTACTGCTATATATATAGCTGGAAGGCCAAAGTCTGCACAAGACGACGACCTGCATAAATTGATGCTGGCGGGTAACCTATCACGTGATTCGCGGTGGACCTTGACGCGTTCACAACATCGTCTCAGGCCGTGGGCTCCGGATTCAGTAAACCCCAGTATCGGTATGTAAGTGTTACATACTGAACTAAATCACACAAAAATCTCATTATCTCTTTCCGTTAGTTGACAGTTTGCCCCTCATTTCAGGCTCGGTAATTCTTCTGCATCGATGGAGGCAGGTTTGAGTATCGAGTCCGCTTTGGACGAGTGGAAAACCATGCGTGCACAGCTATCAGACTCTATCAAGTCTTATATATCTGCTTGCAAGACTCTGGGAGCGGTTTGTATTCGTGATAATCAGACTCATGCTGGATCGATGGTCGAACAAGCGTTCGCCCAACTCGACGCAGAGCTCGAATCGTTGATTGCCGAGGAAAATGCTCTGCGTGTTACTCGTTTCTCCCTCTCGACGCTCAGGAATAAATCCGGAACTCTAGCTCCGATTAACTTGCTCCCTGCCGAAATCTTGATACGGATATTCACGCTCTCGACTATATCGAACTGTAGACACTACAACTACGACGCCTTTCCGTACAACTTTACTACCACCTGCGTCCAGTGGCGACGGATCACTTTGGACACGCCGCGCTTTTGGACCCATATTGATATTGGGCCAGGCGTTCCGTGGGAGCTGAGTCGGCTCATGCTCGATCAAGCCACAGACCATGGGCCACTGCACTTGCATATACACGAAAACGAGTTACCCAACCCGGGGGAGCAAACGCGTTATATTCAGTACTTTCCTCTTAGTCTGATGAGGAAGCTCAAGCCGTATATACATCGGGTTCATGGTCTCGAGTTGTCTTCGCGCAAGTACCTGGATGGATGTTTCGCTGCGCGCATGGCCGAATTTTGGTTTGAGCATGGCGACAAGGATCTGGTTAGATCCCTCTCGATACATCAACGTACGCACAACAACGAAGTCCTGTTTGACGAGCCGGAGGAAAACACGTCTGTATTAAACACTTCTGAACGCGGGAAGGAGATATTACTGTCTCTTCGGGTCATACAACTGCACGGCGCACGGTTCAATTGGAATAGCAACGCGTATCGTGGACTTATTGATCTTAGGCTTGGGTTCGTATCCAAGAGTAGGATTAGCTCTGTATCGAGTTCGGAGCTCGCCCGAATCTTCATGGCGAGCCCAATGTTGGCTATTTTGAAGCTTAAGGGGCTGAAGGTTACTAGCGTAGAGGATCTGATGCAGAACATCCCAGTTCCACTGAATCATCTACATGTTCTAAATTTGACCGAAGTGTCTTCGGAAAGTCTGAAACAGATTCTGCCTCTGATTTCTCTACCTAAATATTCTTCCACCGAGCTTAGGATTGGACTTGGGATCTGTGACGAGCTTGAAACTGAGCTCTACAACTTCTTCGCTCAGTCATCAATTGCTACGTTATATTGCATCTGTAAGCCGCCCAGTTTTGGAGCCTGGTCGTCTATTCTATCATCAGTCCGATCTCTTCACGCCCTAGTCTTGGATATGGAGGGTTGTCATCTCAAAGATCATATTTCATCGCCGCCGGACGATACAGTTTCACAGTTGACCGTAGCAGGATCTTGCCCATTTACTCTCGTTCTTAGGAGTTGTTTTCCCTCGTATGAGGATTTGAGTGGTATAGCCTCCAAGCTTGGCGTTCGGGAGCTTCAGATTACGGACCCGGTATTGCCTGAGAATTTTGGTATTACTCAGCCAGCCGAAGAATATTGGGAGAGCATTCGAACATCTCTAATGCGGGCTTATCCTAACCTTCGATATGCACTTAAACCGCAGGATTCAGTCGGTAACTTGTACCAGGATATATCACCCGGGTGTTGGCCTTAGCGCTCGCGCAAAATTTGCCGCTTGTACGGTATCGTTTGTCTTGGCGGTGAACCTTGAATCGTGAAGTTGTATGCGCGTGTAAATGTAATGAATAAAACATAGCGACTTGTGGGCGTCATAGTGACGATAAGTACGCTCCCTGAGGAATACAATGAAACAACCCCACTACTGTTCCAGGGTAGTTCCGCCACCCACCGACGCAAACCCAGCCACCCCAACCGTCACGTGAGTGCAGGACAAGCGCCGACGCGTCCAAACTTCTTTTTCATACACTCGAATCTGAGGTCCACCGGAACGACAAAGTTACTATCAGACCGTGGTATTCAGACCAAACAGAATCCATCCTTCTCGGTCGTAAGTGTCATATATTGAGCCAAACCATATAGTGACATCATATTGGCTCGTTTCGAATACAGTAACTCTCCCACTTGGATGAAGGCGGGTTTTAGCATGGAGTTCGCACTCGATGAATGGAAATCCACGCGCGTACAACTATCTGAAGTGGTCAAGGCTTATATATCTGCTTGCAACAATCTCGGTACGATATGCGCTCGTGATCACCAAACTCGTTCTAGGACATTAGCTGAACAAGCATTCATCCAACTTGATACCGAGCTCGAAGCCCTGGCTACTGAGGAAGACGCTCTCCGTACTGCTCGATTTTCCCTCTTGACGCTCAGGAATAAATCAGGAACTCTAACTCCGATCAACATGCTCCCTCCCGAGATTTTGGTTCAAATATTTGCGCTATCTGGATCCAACTGCAAGCACCATCGCCGCTCGCCACCTCACAATCTCTCTAACACTTGCGTGTATTGGCGACAAATTGTGTTGGATACACCGTACTTTTGGACTCACATCGACATTGGTCCAGGCATCCCATGGCAACTGAGCAAGCTCGCCCTCGAACGAGCGAAGACAAACCCGCTGCACTTGCACATACAGGGAGATAACATTCTCAACTGGAATGTTACAGTTCGTGATGTACACAGCCGAGCTAGTTCTCTACAAATGGAGCTTCAGCCCTTTATGCATGGAGTCCACTCCCTTGAGCTGTCCTCGAATAACGATGCCGGGGGACTCCTCCCGCACTTGGTAAAGTTATGGCTCAGTTATGGCGACAAGGAACTGGCGAAATCCCTCTCGATGTACCAACATATCCGTGACGAGACCTTGCTCGACGAGTCCTCGGAAGACCTCACTCAAACTAGCATCTCGACACGCAACGAGGTTTCGTTATCACTTCAGACGCTCCAGCTACACGGTGCGCGGTTTAAGTGGGACAGCAGTGCGTATCATGGGCTAGTGGATCTTCAGCTTGGTTTCGAATCCAAGAGTCAAATCGGTACCATATCAGCTTTGGAACTCGTCCAAATCTTCCTGGCGAGCTCGATGTTGGCTATTTTGAAGCTGGAAGGGCTTTTGGTGACTCCCACGGCGGACTTAGGCCAGACCGTTCCAATCCCACTCCACCATATGCGGGTATTAAATCTGACCGGGATGTGCGCTATCAGCCTCAAGTGACTGTTACCTTTGATTGCTCTACCTAGGACCTCGTCTGCCGAGCTTAAAGTTGGACTTGCGGTCTCTGACGAGTATGAAGAGGAGCTTAGAGGCTTCTTTAGTCGGTCATCAATCACTATGCTATATTGCATCTGTCGTTCAGATTATTTCGATGCTTGGTCGGCTATTTTGGAGCCAATCAACACTCTTCGCACTCTAATATAAATATGAATACCCATGGCCTCAGGGATGATGTCCCACTCTCGCGGGGCAGTACAAATTCACGTTTATCGGCAACTTCTCGCCCCCTTAGCCTCATCCTTAAGAACTGTTGCCCCAGGTCCAAAAATTTGTGCAAGTTAGTTACCAAGCTTGGTGTTCACAAACTCCGAATCAAAACTCCTATAGCAATACAGTATTATTATATCGGCGACAGGTCACCCGAAGAATACTGGCTTCACGTCAGGGCAGCGCTGGCGCAGGCTCAACCCGAGCTTCAATCCACGATCGAGTAGCACTCCGATGACGATAATCTGTACCAAGACACATCACCCGATTGTTGGCCCTAGCACGTACACACCAACAACTATGTCGACCCAAACTACGCATTACCCAAGAGCCCGAATTTTACCTTGCAGCTCGTACAGACGTTTTCGAATGCTATTCTGTTCTGTAACTATCCGTACTAAAAATATGTCACTTATTTGAAAGAAAACCCGACCAAAATGTGTGGACTTTCGAAATTGCCACCTGGACCCGTGCTCCGAGGATTTTATAAGTAGACCTTGGTGTCCGGCAATGTGGCCGTAAACACGCTACCACGAAACGGACTTTGTATATCTACGTACCATGTGCATGCCGATACATGCTCCTTTAGATATCGGTGAAGTCGCGAACGCGCATACATTGAGACAAAGTCGTCCTACGGGAACACCCACCCTAGGTTCCTTGGGGACAAATGCGTACTCCGACTGCCTAGCGGAAGAAACAGCTACAGCGTAAGCAACAGTTCTATCTAACTCCAAAAACACAATAAGAGTAGAAGATACTGTGAATATTTTGCAAAATTATGTACTCCTAGGTAAAGTTGTTGGCGGCCACTGCACTAGTCACCCAACGGAAAGTCTCAGCAATAAATTACTCGTAGGGCTCGCGGCGCGATTTGCACACGTTTCACTAATGTGCCTACACATCGATCAGTCTCAGTGTCACACAACGGAGACGACCTCGTGTAGTAAAGCCTGTTGTGGAGTGGTCCGGTCCGGCCCGCTCCTGCCCCTGAGCCCCTATTCGGGGATGTATTTAGTCTTGCTCGCGCCTGCGGCGCTATCCAGTCGTTTCCTCTTTCCTCTCACCCCGCGCACTCGAGTCCGACGCGCTTGCCTCGCTACAAAGCCTGGCATAGCCTTCGGTACCCCGCCTTCCTCCAACTTTGATTTCGACAAGAGCTCGTGGGACTTTTTACTGTGTGAGCGCTTAGATTGTGCCTGGGCGATCTCCTCTCAGACCGATACATGAGTACATGCGGATCGGCGAATGCGCGAGACTACTAGTGTTGACTCAAAAAAGGCATTGGTATACGACAAATCCCTCAGCCGTGCGGCTGACGGTTGGCAAAAATCGTCCAGTACTATCAAGTACTAGATAGGCTTCCTGTAAGACGAGGCTATCCGAACGGCCTGAACGGTCTGAAACTTCTTATTCAGGCTATTCAGACCCCAGGCCCCCGTCCTCGTGATGCCAGCCCCTGTAAGCGGCGTCAAAAAGTATCATCAAGAGTGGGGTGATGAGGTCAACGTGACGCTTCCTTTGCTGTTCGTGGCTCTTGCAAGGTAGCTCCCCTTCTCGCCCGGCGTCTTTTCTCACATCAATCGATATGCCTCATGATATCTCATCTTCGTGATCAGCTAGATATCTGTTGCTCGACGACGATATCCCCCCTTCTCTGCTCCAGCCGTTAGCCATCGGATCAAGCAAGTACTTACTCACAATCGAATCTAGTACCCTATTATCACACAATGGCTGGTACACCGGACCCCCCACCATACTCCCTGACGGGGGATAGAAAAACGAGGCCGTTTGCTGAAGTCGCAAAGCCCGTATGGGAGAATCCCATATTCAGAGAGGTTTTAAGGTCATTCAGAGTGTTCCTATCTAATCAGGAAGCTGCAAAAACAACAAAGTGAGCACTCGCATAATCATGCTAGTTCATGCAGCAATACCCTTAACCGCTTACGAGATTGCCAGAGATCAACTGGAGCTATTCCGAGCTCTTAGTGTACTCGTGCTAGAAACGAGTATTAAATCTATAAACGACGGAGAGGATGTCGCTGATGTATTAGCTGCCAGTACCGAGTCAGTGCGTTTACTATCCGCGTTGAAACCGATGTTTACCGGAATCCGGTAGCATCCTCAATACAGTCTCAACGCGTCTCGAAACAGCGAGAGTTCTAAATGATACAATTCAGAATCCGAGCCAGTTAAGCAATATAGAATCAGAGATTCGTGAAGCCTTTGAAGGGTTAGAGACTCAACTACGCACACTAGTGCGGGTAGGATCTCCTCTTCTCAACGTCTTTACGCCGGGTTAACAATCTTGTTAGCTAGGAGAGCTCGAAACAAACATGTATAAAGATGAACTTATCCAAGCTCAGCAACGTGATCGCGCTAAGATACAAGAACTAGAGACAATTGTCAAACAGATGGCCCCACAGTCAGCTGGTAGTTTTGACACAATGGTTGAAAAATCGATAGAAGAGCAGCTAAAGGCATGTCGGCTGGAATTGTGTGAATATATATGATATATATTGGCTCTAACTCATCATAAAGACTATCAGGGATCCTACGGTTGGGCAAGAACAAGTTGACGCTAAACGATCGTTGGCGATCATCGCCGAGTTAACAGGCGAATCCCTCCCTCCGTCCACTATCCTAGGAAAGGAGTTTGTGACTATTGGACACGAGATTCATCAAGGCATTAACTACGATGTTTTTGTGGGAGAATATTTCACAGGGGAGAGGATTGCTGTCAAAAAACTGCGACACCATGTTGACGAAGAGACGGCCCAAAAAATGCACGAGGTACGTCCATTGATCCTGCTTGCAATTATGCCTGACGGAGTTCTATGAAGCGGTTTGCTCGGCAAGCCTTAAACTGGTCATCGTTACGATACGACTCGATATTACCCTTTTATGGCATCGGCGTCGTCCCATCCCCTGTAGTCGAAGGAAACTTCCAGCTGTAAGTCTGGCGTTTAAGATCACAACATTCAGCTTACGATGAGAGCCGCTTTTGTTAGGTACATGGTCTCCCCATACTTGCAAAATCAAGATGCTGTAAGTAGTTGCTGGTGCTAAATCCTCGGCTTAAGCTCAGCTAGTTGTAGCGACGCTATCTGAAAAGGTATCCCGGTGCGCCGTTGAAGGCTAGATTGCAGATGGTACGTAGCTCAGAAGTTGCAAACGAGAATTTGCTTAATGAATTATATATCAATTTCAGGCCCAGGATGTCGCTCGTGGTCTTCGTCATATGCATGAAGCCGCGGAGCTACCTGAACCAGGCAATGGAATTGTTCATAGTGCTCTGAATATCTTCAACGTACTGGTTAAAGACAGTGGACGCGCAGCGATATCAGGATTTGGCAGTTCCAAGGTATGACAAAATTCCCGCGATGTGGCTTAATTCCACTACATTGATCTTCCTGTTTAAGGTTATTATAGACTTCCAGAAGAGTTTTACCGGGGATAATGCGGAGTATAGGTACATGGTGTGTGCTGAATCAAGCTACGTGTTAACAATCTGGATTTCATAAGATCCCTTGTAGGCACCTGAGATGATGACCGACGAGCCCCATATCACGTATGGTACAGATATATGGTCATGGTAAGCTTGTTCGCGAGCTATCAGCAGATTGATGTGCTCAATTGTTTGTATTTCAGGGCTATGACCGCCTTGGAGGTGTGCTAGTATACCTTGCTGTCGTATTCATCATGCACTCGCTAACGGCTCGGATAGATCTTAACCGATGTCCCAGCCTTCGGCGAAAAAACCAAAGGTCCCAAGATCATTCAAATGATTACCCTTGGAAAGCAGCCCAACCGAGCCGACCATCCAAAACTTGAGGAATATACATGTGCCGACGATCTTTGGAGTCTCTTCGAAGAGTGCTGGGAACATGATGCTGCTGCTCGTCCAACGGCCGACAAAGTTGTCCTAAGGCTCAGGCAGACGTTACAAGTTCTTGGAACAGAGATCCGCGGCGGAGAGCATGTGCAAGACCTCGTACAGGAGCCCTACCAAACGAGTCCGAGGTTCCCAGAGACCGCACGACAGGACCGGCTGGTTGCAGGCAGAAGCCAGTCACTTCCGGTGCCCCCAGCTGGGCAGGGTGACCTTGATAAAGCGGTCCATCCAGCTGAACAGACAAAATCCCCAGCAGGGATACAGGACGCTTCTGTTTCGCCGGAGTCAGGTTCACAAGGGCTTGCATGGCAAATAGCACGGCTAGTGGGGGAGGCAACAACCAGCGTGATGCCCCCACTCTTACCGCAGCCTGATCACAGAACACCTGAGCCTGGTCATACACCGGAGACATATTCGATTAGCGAGAGCACGGTAGGTGTTATGGGTGCACTTCTTGTTCCTATCTGATACATCCGTAGTCCATCATCAGGATTGTGGAAGACCTTATCAAACACGGTTGCCAAAACGTCACGGATAATCTGGACTTGTGTAAGTGTAGCGAATATCCTGTTTCAGGGGGCGGATTTGGCGACGTATACCGTGGCCAATTGCGGGACGGTCCTGTGGTGGCAATCAAGTGCTCTAGGCTATATGAAAAGGACATTCACGATATGGACGATAACCGTCGCAAAACCGCCAAGGTGTGTAAAAGGCGGAGGATGCCCTCAACTAAGTGCTTATACCACGTCGACATAGGCTGCAGCACATGAGGTGTATGTGGCGTCCAAGCTCAGACATAAGAACATCGTGGGCGTGATAGGTGTCGCGCATTTTAGGAACCAAGTGGCAATGGTCTCACCGTGGATGGAAAACGGGGTAATAACAGCATATCTCAACAAAACTCCAGGGGCAGACCGGTACGCCACAGTACGTATCTTAGTTTTTTTTTTCGTGGTCATACCCACGCATTCTATCTTCTATTAGTGTATAGAGGTTTCCGAAGGACTTGCATATATGCATCAAAATGGCATCGTGAGTAATCCATCACCTCTAACCAGCATGAAATGTGTAACACTAACCCAGTTGAACAAAGGTCCATGGTGACCTTAAAGGAGTATGTAGGCTTATCAATCCAATTACAGCGTTTGGCTAACCGACCTCGGATCACCAATAGGACAATGTCTTGGTATCACATGACGGGGTAGCCCAAATTACCGACTTCGGAAACACAACTCTTGCGCAATATACTCTACAGTTTACTGCTGGCCAGTCAAAAACGCGGGCGACGAGTCTGAGGTGGGCGGTAAGTGCAATAATAGTCTCGATTACTGGCAACGATGTCTAAGACGCTAATCCTGTCGGTTGAATAGGCTCGAGAGCTCGTGGTTGGCGGCGACGCGGTCAAATTCACCGCTGCATCGGATATATGGGCCCTTGGCATGGTAGATATATGGATTTCCAAGTAAATGGAATACATAACTAACGATACAATAGACAATTCTCGTTCGTCAACACCAGATACAACAATAGCAAAGCACTAACGTGTTCTTCAATTAGGAGATCATAACAGGACAGTGGCCGTTTCAGGATAAGGCCCATGATTGCCAAGTTATTTTAGCAATCTCACAAGGAAGACTACCTTCTCGACCTCAAGACAAGATCCCAAGGGATAGTCGGGACGGAAGCAAGCTTTGGGAACTAATGACGAAGTGTTGGACTGAAGATCCTGCCAAGCGCCCCAACGCGCTTGAAATAGGGAGAACAGTGAGTCGATATTCCACTCAGGAGCACGAGTTCTCATAGGTTTATCTGGTAGCTGGAAACTATCTCGCAGGAGGGACTTACAAGGTCTTACAAAATAAACAAAACGCGCTCTTTTTGGCGTAGTGTCTTATGTCGGGGGCTATGAGCTTAAGGATCAGCATGGCTAGCCCGGCCGTTCACGTGGTGAATTGCGGGGCGATTAGGCGGTGCCGGCCGCTCCGGGTATGGTTTCAGGTTCGTCATATGCAGAGTGTTTGAAACCAGTGCTGTTGTGGCGCTCTGTAGTCAACAATAAATATGTTTGTTTTGACCACATAATCAATTATTCCGGTTTACCAAAAAGTCTGATTAGAGACTTTAGGTTCGGCCGGAATTTGCAATTTCCAGACCAACAAGCGCCGGAAATTGCTTGTGCCACAAACGACTTTTGTGTTTTCTCTGAGCAAACTCTAATTGAACTGACATAATACTATAGTACTAAGAGACACTGTAGTTAGTAGCTAAATAGGAGTATTGTATAAGCCTGTGTTCATTTCATACGTCACAAAGCGACCCGCAAGCTGAAATAGTTTTGAATCCTTGGGGCCGGCATTAACAGCACCGCCGGTTTCTGCGTTTCGAGTCTCGACCACTATAGAAGCCCACATCCACAAATGAGAATACTCGTATGAGACTCCTAGTGATCTAATCCGCTGAATACATGATCGCTACATTGTTTAGATAGGAGATTTGAAGGCAACGAATATCGAGCGGGTGGGACGATCCAGACGGGCGAGCCCCTGGAAGTTGGCTTGTACTCGAATATGAATACCATAACCACTTCTAGCTCATCTGCAACACCTTCCTACTCGCCTCGTTCGCTTGTGTCGAAGTTTGGCCTATGGTTGCAAAAATTTAATGCTGAAAAATGTTGTGATTCAGTGAACGGCGGGAGAAAATAACCGCCCGGCGACCGGAATCTCACAACTGAAATTCCGGCCGAGCCTCAAGTCTCTATCCAGGCGCCGAAACACCCTGTTGTTTATCAGTCCGCAAAACCCACAAAACAGGTTGTTTCTGGTCTAATCGTCACAACATTCATCTGATGTTACTCACAGAGCTCGCGCGAACATGATGATATAAAGCACATGTATGTACACGCAATCATGGGGATTTTAACTTCAAATCGAAGACCCGGCATCACCCAAAGGTTTTGGCGTGACAAAGTCAGCCGAAGAATACTGGGAGAGTACTTGGACATGTCTAGTGCAGAACTATCCTAACCTTTGATATATGATTAAACATCGGGACTTGGCGGGTAATTTATACTAGGATATATCGCCCAGTTTGTGGTCTTAGAGACAAATAGTACTCTACAAGCAGCAAATTCCATACCTGTTATGATAATCGTTGGATCGCGAGGTTGTATGCGCGTGTAAATGCAAATGACTGAATATGACGACTTGTAAGCGTCATAGTGATGTTAGTTAAGCTCACTGAAGAACACAGTGAAGCAAAAATTTCCTTACAAAGCAGCCCCACTTCCGTCCGGGGTAGTTCCGCCACCCACTGACAAAACCCAGCCACCCGAAATCATCACGTGAGTGTCCGACAAGCGCCCTGGGATGCATCTTGTACTTTACCTCCACCTGGAGAATGCTTCTGCCGTCTGCGCGTGTGCCACAGGCACCTAGCTCGCGTCTCCAACCATGTCTGTTTTACAACTCGAACAACACCCTGCGTCTCCCAAACGAAGTCTGGGTTCATATTCTCGAGTGTCTCCCGGTGCCCGCCATCTTGCTCTGCAGACAGGTGCGATTTTCCAAATCTTACGTATTAGTTGGGGATTGAAGCTTACGATCAGACGCTTTAGCTATGTCGGAAGATAAAATACATCGTGGATAATACTGTCCGGCTACAGTACCCCATCGAGCTGTTCGCGACGGGAAACATCGACGGCGGGCCCTCGAACCCGCTCTCGACCGCGTCTCGGCTGGCGCAGCTGCGTGAGATAGACCGCGGATGGCGGACTCTGGACTGGAAGTCGCAGCGATCCGAACCGTGGAACGGGGACTGTCCAAATTACGAACTGGCCGGTGGCGTTTTCGCGCGCGGTCGGTCGACGTTGCCGGACGCTAGTCAGCTCGAGGTTGATGATGTGCATCACTTTACGGCTGCGATCGATGTGACGGTGTTCCCGCCGCGGGACGGGAGCGCTTGTCCTGTCAAGTGGTCGCACGAACAGGTTGGGTTGTTGGTTCATGACTTTACGATTGCGCCCGAGCAGGATTTGGTCGTTCTTGTTGGGCATAGGCATGAGGGGTGGGTCTCACGATAAAATAAATGATTTAATCTGACCATGACTACAGTGCGATTGAAGAACCTATTCCAATACACCTCCGAACGCTTTCTAGCAACTCTCCACATCCCATGGCGACCCTTCCCGTCCTCTTTGCATACCCCCAGCCCCCCGACGTGTTCATATCCGACTTTACGATTCAAATATACAACTCGCTCCTCGGCATACTCTTCTGGGGCGCCCACGCTTTTCATCTCATGATCTGGGACTGGTGCACGGGCGAACTCATCGTGGTACGTCATATTTTTATCCGAGTCGCCTCGGTTCTAAATCCTACGTCACCCCTAGGATTACCCAGCTCCCGCCGGGATCCACTTTGACGACTTTTCTTTTCTTTCTAGCACATCGTTCCTCATTCCTTCGAGTAGCGCAACCGGCGCGGCGCTTCGTGTCTACTCGTTCGCACACCTACTTTCTCCGACGAACTATCACCCGCTCGGTCGAGCCCCACATCACCTCGAATTCGACAACGCCGGACGTCGAGTAGCTCCGGCGTGTTGGACACAGCCTAGATCAGACGGCATCGTACGCTCGTTTCATATCGGGAACTATGTGTTTTGCGTTAGCAACCTAGACGAGGGTGCTCGAACAGAGTCCAACGGCGATCCGGGTCCGAGTTCAAGCTACGACTCTCCTACCACGGCGCCTGCTGGATTATCCGGCCTCTCGCGTCGTCCCGAACTCCGTTCCCTCTTACGCTTCCCGAAACCTAAACGCGAATGGAATGTGGGAATCATGACCTGTCGCGTTGATCCGTTGCCGAGATCAGGCACCATTCGACCAGGTAGTCATCCTGACATAAAAGGAAAAGGAAAAGGACAAGACGACGACGACGACGACGAGGAATGGGAAACACGATTCGCGCCCGCACGACCGTTTCACGCAGATCCCGACCGGGCGATTATCGCGCTCTCGAGCGGACTCGTGCCTGTCCGTGGAGGCGTGTTTGCGGGGGTTGTGTATCTGGACGAACAGAGTTTAGCGTGGGAAGAGGGGGCTGAGGATGATACGTTTGGGACTGGGCTTGGCGGGGGAAGTGGGACTGTTATGGGTGCGGATGATGGGACTGCTGGGCCTAGTAAGTCTTGATTGGGTTGAGGATTTTTTTGGGATGGAAGTTGATGGGGTGTGTTTTCGTTTTTAGATCCGTTTTTGAGCCCGTTAGCGACTCCAAGCGCCCAACCTGATCCTTCTTCGGGGGGACCTCCGCCGCTAACGACGCTCGTCCCATGGATCGATCTGCACATGCCTCCATCCTCACTCCCCACGCCCGCCGAACCGCCGCTCATGAGCGTATTCGACCATTCCAGCGCGAGTAGCGGACACATCCCTATCCAGATCCAGATACACGACGCTTTACTAGGAGAAGAAACCGGTACAAACACAACGATCGTCTACGGCGGTGTGCACCACCACGTACATCATCACCACCACCACCATAATCATCATCATCATCATCCGCCCGATATCACGGCGCCGCTTACAGGTCCAGCAGCGCCCGTTCCTGCGCCGTTTATGGGCGCTTTGCCGGTACCACAGGCGGCTGAGGATCAGGATCAGGTCGTGCACGACGATATGGACCGGTTGTATTTCAATTTGTTTGTGCATTGTAGAGCGTTGCGAAAGTTTGCCGACGCCGACGATCAATCCTCTTCTTCCTCTGGGTCGAACTCTTCTGCTTCTAGTTCTACTCCCATCCTTCCACCTGGTTTTGGTACCTCCTTTTCATCTCGAGTACGTCCACACCGTCCGCGGGTATACGAATGGGACGACTGGGCTCCACCCATCGCGCGCTTGTTGACGCGGATGCCGATGCCGGCGTGGGCGTGTATATCCCATGGACAGCGGTTCGCTACGCTCGGCGCTCCCCATTCTCATGCGTCTATGTCTCGTTTGGATCAGAACCAGGAGGGCGGGTGGGTGGATGCGAACGAAAGCGTCAACGGCACCGGGGCCGGAAACCAAAACATAATCCAAGCTCCCAACCCACCCATCGACCCAAACATCCTCCTCGACGGCGGACCAGGCGGGGCAAACGTCAAACGACCCGTTAGGGTGTTGGATTTTAACCCGTACGGCGTTCGGCGATACAAAACCAAGGACAAGGACGTACCAGGTGGAAATACCAAAGACGTATCGGCGGGCGGGA
Source organism: Ceratobasidium sp. 395 (assembly GCA_019616345.1). Classification (NCBI taxonomy): domain Eukaryota; kingdom Fungi; phylum Basidiomycota; class Agaricomycetes; order Cantharellales; family Ceratobasidiaceae; genus Ceratobasidium; species Ceratobasidium sp. 395. The sequence goes on along the minus strand of WSTH01000049.1, from coordinate 12,593 downwards.
ATAATCGAAACCGGGTGAGAGTCGTAGATACCGAGAGCGTCTTGCCGGCGGGCAAGTACTGGGAAAAAGACGTCAAGAGCGCGTTGCCGTATCGGGAAGTCGTGACGCAGGAAGAGCTATTGTTGTCGGGTGTTATGATTGATGGGGAGAGGGTTTTGGGTATGAGGGTAAGTTATATCTTTCCTTTAACTTTCCTGCCTTTTTTTTGAATGGAGCTAATACTGCTTTTTTTGTAGAGCGATGAGAGGGGCAACGTCTCCTCGATGCACGTCATGCAGGTTTGATTCCAAGTTTTGAGGTTTTGTATTGGTTCTTTTTTATTCCTTTTTTGATAACTATTTTGTTGTTTCCATTTTGGCGATGTACAGACAGAACATGTATAATGGGTTTTTATACATTATGAACTGGATTTTATATGTATCCTAAAAATGGGTGTTGTTGGGTTTGGTTGGTGCCGTGTCGTCCCGATGGCACTGCCACAGGATTTTGCTCTTGGCAAGAGCCTCTTGCCCAACACAACAACCACCAAAACTTGGGCTCATCGTCTAAAGATCGTCAAACCTGTAGTTTATCTTGTGCTTACACTAGAATGATATATTATTGATAATTTTATGGACTTACCGCTGGTTAATCATGGCCTACTGGACGGCACACGACCAGATGTTTGATCATGTTCTCGCGCTAGCAGCTCTCATTCTAGTAAACAGGCTACTTATAATAGTAAAGACACAGCTCGGCCATCCGAATTCAATGGACTCGATCTCCTGGTATAGGCTGCTATCCGATGGTCAACACCAGTTTGCCCTCCGAGCTTAGGTGAGACCCTACACTCTTCAACCCCAAGCTCGAAGACTCACGAATTGTGTTCAAATATAGATACAACGAACCCTGGAAGTGACCTTCACGGGTACAGATAAGTGCGAAATCCGCTCGAGCCAATCACCGAACCGTCCGATGAGGTAGCGGTCCTTATCAGCCAGGCGTCAGTTACAACGAATTCGTTATCGGGCTCGCGAAAGTTCTTAAGGAGACGAGGTTGAAACGATGAGGTTTTTGGTTTGCGACACCCTTCTTGGGTTCCAGGGTTAAAAATGGAGACGCGAGCCAATGGGGACCCAGATATGACTATTCGTGGCGATACCACGATACAGAGCGTCCTGTTTCGCGATGTGGATTGCGTGAAGTAAGTCCATATGCTACGCTTTTTTTCACCCATTTTTTAACTTAACTTCTACAGGAACTTCATGCCGTCGTGGTTCGCGGTTAACATGGGTACGTTAGCTTTCAGTACGGTTTGAACGTTGAAGCTGACAACCACATTAATTATAGGTACAGGCGCAGTATCGACCCTATTGTGGAACTTCCCATATGGACCAAAGCCGATGCTACACTTGCTTGGAACGGGATTCCTAGTCTTGAACATTATCTTATTTGTCACATTCTGTGCGCTATCGTTGATCCGTTATTTCAGGTATCCCCAGGTGAGTATCGGCTCGTATCATACTCTTCAGACTAAGCTCACCGTAGCCGTATAGTTGATACATTTGACATACAGACATCCTATTCAGAGCTTGTACTTGGGTATTTGGCTTATTGCTGTTGCCCGTGTTCCCACCTCATAACTTCCCGCTAGGTTGTTTACCAATGGGGTTTGCGACGATTATCAACGCGACTCTAAACCTCAATCAAGGCTATGGACTTGGTGGTGAATCACTTCTCTATATATTGTGGAGTCTATGGTGGCTCGACTCAATCGCCTCACTCGCGATCTATTTTCTCATGCTCTACTCCATGTAAGTCAAAATCCGCCGAGTTGACTCACTTCCAGACTCAAATTCGTTCGCAGGATCACCCGACAGAATCATAACATCAAAGCACTCACCGCCGTCTGGCTTTTACCCGCTGTCACACCCATCGTTCCTTCAACAACTGGTGCTTTGCTCGCTCGGGCCATACTGCCTCATTCAACCAACCATGCTATTCTTACTCTATTTTCATCAACAATACTCTTGTTTCTTGGGCTATCCCTGACGTTCATGATCTTGCCGCTCTACGTCTTTCGACTAATCACCGAAGGCTTGCCGGAAAAGACACTTATCATATCTAAGTTTTTCCCTGTTGGACCTTGCGGACAGGTGTGTGTTACACAATATCCCATTCGAGCCTATTCTGTACTTATCTTTATGGCGGTACATTAGGGTGGCGCTGCTTTTGTTATCATCGGCCAAACATTTGCCGAAATTGCTCGACGGCGACTGAGTGACCATGGGTTGCTTAGCGAATCTCAACCCTGGAATCTACTTGGCGTTTCTTGTGGATCCTTTCTCTGGACTTTTGGTATCTGGTGGATTGTTTCGTCGATCTTTGGCATGTACGAGACATTCCGATGGGACCCTCCCAATTTCGCAGTCGGATTCTGGGGCATGGTTTTCCCTCTGGTGCGTCAACACGCTCCTCGTTCTGCCCTCTCTCTGAGATGTTGACGCATATACAGGGTGTTTACGCCTTTCTTACTCTCCAACTCTCCCAGGCACTGGGCTCGACGATTCTTACAAGGCTTGCTGCCACCTTCAGCATGGCCGTCTTTATCCTTTGGGGGACACTGGCCGTCGCGACGACACACCAACTCCTACGAAACAGGAAACAGCTTTTCAGCGCTCCGTTCGGTTTGGAGACACCCCGCAACTCACCACCTGAAAGTCCAAGACAACCGTGGCTTCTCGACAGGTCAGATGGGCGCATCCGAATATAAACTGTAGGTCGATGTTTGACCATGCCGTACCACGCTCAGGCTGATCAGTGGATCTTGGTCTTCCGCACATCTGCATCAGGTACAGATTATACAAAATAATTTATTTGATATACACGTTACCTCTATGCTTCTGGCCGTGCTTCCGGCGCTCAGTCATTATCCGCCTTTCACACCTATCCCGCTCAAGTCCATTCGTTGACTCATTTCTCCATGCGCGAAAGCTTTGTCGAGATGACGACATCAATTCAACGAGTCAACTCGTGACCCATTCCGAATAGGTCTCCGAATGGTTTTCCGAATTCAAGGGTTTATAAAAGCTCCCGACCATCAAAAACATTCTTCTTCTATCCCCGAACACCGTTCCCGCTCACGATTACTCATGCAGGAGGTCAAGTTTTCTTCCAGCCAGCTCGAAAAGGGGCAGCAAAACTCCCTGAATGGCTTTATTGTTTGCATCAGGTAAATTTATAAATAGTGACTCGAGTATGGCGTGATGTGTTGACACAATGTCACAACAGAAATTTTACGCCGTCCTGGTTTGCGGTCAATATGGGTATGTGGTTATATCGCAACCGTGGTGTATGACTAGCACTCTTAACTCCGGTCTTGCAGGAACTGGGTCCGTTTCGGCGTTACTATACGCTTTCCCGTATGGATCCCACTCGGTGTTGCATGCCTTCGGAACGGCATTTCTTGTGTTAAATATTTGTCTTTTTACGCTCTTTTTCGTGATGTCGGCCATTCGCTACGTGAAATATCCTGAGGTAAGCGAGCCAAAGTTGTTTCCTACCCGAGGTTACCTGACTAACGCACCTCCTTTACTAGACTATTCATTTAATGTATATTCACCCCGTGCAGAGCTTATATTTAGGTGAGTAAATGTTGTCATTTAACTCGTCGATTTGCAAGCTGATCCTGATTCTCCGTTAGGCTGTTTCACAATGGGTTTCGCCACTATAATAAATGCCGCGCTGAATGTCTACCAAGGATATGGGCTAGGCGGCCAACCATTCCTCTATTGTTTATGGGCATTATGGTGGTTCGACTCGACTTTGTCGCTGGCGATATACTTTCTCATGTTGTATACTATGTGAGCTGCTTTCTTTTCCCCTTTCTACTTGCATACATGTTGATATGAGGCTATCTTTAGGATCACACGCCATAACCACAGCATCAAAGCTCTCTCAGCTATCTGGTTGTTGCCCGCTGTTACGCCAATCGTTCCAGCAACCACAGGCGCACTCCTTGCTCGGGCTATTCTCCCGTTCTCAGTCCCCCATGCCACGATCACACTGTTGTTCGCAAGCGGACTCCTATTCCTTGGATTAGGACTTACGTTTATGATCCTGCCATTATACATGCTTCGGCTCATCACAGAAGGCCTTCCTCCAAACACCCTCATCACGTCTAAATTCATACCCGTTGGACCTTGTGGACAGGTAAGTTCCAGAAACAGTTTTGCTAGGAGTTCCGCTGACCGAATTTCTTAGGCGGGGGCCGCGTTTGTCATCATTGGCCAAGTATTCGCGGATATGGCTGAACGGCAGACCAACAAAAGTGGTTTACTCACTATGTCCCAACCTTGGCTATTGTTGGGCGTATTTTGCGGGTTTTTCCTATGGACGTTCGGTATTTGGTGGATACTCTTGTCGGTGGTCGCCATTTGCGAGACTTTTAGATCTAATCGTCCAAAGTTTGCGGTCGGATTCTGGGGTATGGTGTTTCCATTGGTAAGCTGCTGTTTCTTCTCAAAACAATTGCAACTAACACTGGCGATTCGCAGGGCGTATATACATTCTTGACCCTTCAGCTTTCTCTGGTATTTGATTCGACATTCTTCCGAGTCGTTGCCACTATCCTCAGCATTGGAGTGTTCACACTGTGGGCGACGCTTACTGTTACCACAATTTTCGAAATTTGTTATCACCGCGAAAAGTTGTTCATTGCTCCGTGCTTAGATCAAGAGGTGTCTCCTTAAACCTCTACATTCCGGAATTTTGTCTCATTCCATCATCATTATCGCATTAACATGTACATTTATATACCATCAATCATTTATAGGCACGCTAGATACTCATTTTTGAACAAACTCGCGAACTAGCAATCTAATCACGGAAGATATTCATGGTAAGTTAGCAAAGATGAACAGAGGTTCTAACTAGGACCACTTTGGCGTAATATTACGTAATCACTCAACTTTTAACGTTCTTAGCCTATGCCTTCATGGACTCCAAACTAAAATTACATCGTAATAGAAACCATGAAATTAGCTAATTCTGTCTCACATAAAAGTCTAAGCTCTCTTGATGAACAGGCATCAACTTGTTTGAGTCCTTGGGGGAGCTCTGTGTTCCTTTGTTGATTCGAACTAGCCCTCTACCCAGACAGCATTGATGCTGTGTTATTATGATCAGCACTTTCACGTTTACCTTATCTCGCGGTGACGACGGCCATGGAGGCGCTGCAGGTTCTCTTCTGTTGGAAACACCGACCATGCGCTCATACTTTCGCCTGTCGGGGAGAACTGGCTCAATTTAGTCAAATTGCCGCCTCCGCGGCGGCCTTGAGCATCCGGAAAGTCCCCTTTGCCCTAGTGCGCCATGCCCGTTGCCCTCCTGCTCCATACCCTCTGCCCAACTATCATGCCCTCTACCCGTGAAGGATTTACCATTTTTGACTATAAATAAAGCAACACGTTTTGCGTTCTGCTCCACACAAAGCAATTCGCATTCCAAGTCTTCAGTTCAACCCTTGTCTTTGCTATCTAAGCGGCTATGTCTTTTGCGCCTCTGACTACCACCACTGCGTCTGATGGTCGTCTACTCACCAACTTTGGTCTCAACTCTCCGAAGGCACCATGGCCGTTCCGACGCCTTGCCGAACCAGAACTGACGAACGAACTTGAGAGGCTGGCGAACGCCAATACGTCTACCGCGTCCGGAGCACGCGTCGATAGTGTCTGGTTTCAGCCTGCTCAAGGCGAGAACGACCGCTCCCAAGACCGCATATATGAAGGTATATGTCAAGCACCGGGACAGAGTTGGTCTTTGGTTGGTGTATTCGACGGTACGAGTAGTACCTCGTTACAAGGTCAATCCTAATGATTCAACTTTTCTAGGACACGGTGGTGAAGAGTGTTCGGATTATGCTTCAAAGTATTTTCCGAAGCACGTTGAGCAGGCCCTCTCCTCTAGCACTCCTGATAACATAGAATCGAGCATAATCGAGGCCTTCGTTTCTTTCGACAACCAAATCCTTGACCAAGTCCGATCTGTCATTCCTGATCCTTCCGCCCTCGCTTCAATGTCCGATGGGGATTTGGACGCTAGGATTAATGATCAGGAATTGGGAGGAGCCAACTACCAGAAGGTTATCTTGAACATGCGTGGGACCACGGCTCTAATATCTCTTCTCGACGACCACCGTAAGAATCTGTGGGTGGCTGGTTTGGGCGATTGCCGTGCTGGTAAGTGCTTGGAGGCTTGATCGGTGTTATCCAAATCTTACACTTAGTTAGTTCTCGGGATACAGTTGTCTGACGGTCACTGGGAGGCACGGGACCTTATTGCACCACACAACGGTAGCAACGCAACAGAAATACAGAAAGTAAAAGACCAACACCCGGGGGAGCCCGAAGTAACACGAAACAATCGTGTTTTAGGGGCTATTGCCGTGACGCGAGGTGCGTGATTGTGCATCATTGAATGGGTCTAAAGCTCATTGACTTCAATTTCAGCCTTTGGAGACGCCGAGTTCAAACTCCCAGCTGAATATACTTGGCAGGTATTCTTGCGCGCCAACCCCGGTTTTCGCGTTCATAGTTCTGTGGAAGATTTCACCAAGAGAAATATTACCCCACCGTATATGAATGCTGTCCCGGATGTTGTTCATGTCGACCTCGAAGCAGATCTGGCTTCTAGCAGTATTCCTCGGTTTTTAATCCTGACTTCCGATGGGGCCGTGGACGAGCACGTACTCAAACTTCTTGGGAGGACTGAATCCGAATCATTCCAGAAATGGGTCGAACTGATTGGTGGCCAGCTCGATAAGCAGACTGAGAACGAGGAGGGCACCCAGCCTAGAAATCTAGCTGTAGATGTACTGCGAGAGGTTTTTGGAGGGTCAAACGAGGATTTGGTCTCGATTTTCTTGACCCTTGGGATGGAGAGTAAATGGATTGATGATACAAGCATTCAAATCATTGTATTTTAGTTATTGTGCTCGGTCAGACAAATTATCTAACTTGTTTGCTCTTCATTAGTTTTGACTATTACAATTAAGCCTAAGTTAGTGTTCACACTTGTCGGCCCGACTTAAGCGCAATTGACTTAATTGCTCTCTAATTGAAACGAACCCTATCCGCTGATATAGCGGTGTGCATTGTGATAGTCCGCTGTGGAGCTTTTTCCCCAGCAGGATCAAGCCGGATGATTCGGGATGTTCGACGGTCGGATGTGGGAGCAATCCGCATATAGGTGGCATGATGTCACCCCCTCAAGCGCGCTCAGGCGCATGACCTCGGGCTGTTCGTGTCGTAAATGGGACTGTGTTTAGCAATACTTACATATACATCTTGATATGTGTTAATTAGTTACTCTCCTTGTAATTCTGCTCGCATGCGGAATAGTCTCCTCAGATAGTACATGGAGCCTTGGTAGCACAATCCAAAAGGCACCCACAAAAAGGAATAAATTTTCGAAATACCTGTAGTGTGAATATATCCCGCGCTTGTATATAGGAGTCTGACTTGCGAATAACCGACTTGTCATTGTTTCGATTCAGTACCCCCCGTTTACTTGTTTTCAATCTTCCCCGCTTCAGCTCATAAAATCTTCGATTCGTCAACACCAATGGCCCCGCCACACCTCACAGCATTAAAAAAGCATAAGTCAACTCATCTCCCCGTGTATACAAGTGGAACAAAGCGTATGATAACTGTTATGTATGCGCTTTTAATCGCTTATAATGTTGGTTTCCAGCCACGCGTGCCGCTCCCTACCCTCCCGATAGCTTGTCCAGAGCACAAGTCACGGCGAGGCTATCCCAACGCCTGACTTTGGCTATGATTCAGCGCCCGGAAGACCTTCGCCCCGGTGCACCTGTACAGCTTGGGCCATCGGGCATCCCTCTCCCTGCACCTCCACAAGGTCCCTATGCTCCCCCTGCACCCCCTGCGCCCCCTGCACTTGAAGTGCCACCTCCGCCTGCTACACGGCATGAGGGGCTCGTATTGCCGGCGCCGATCGAAGCGCCACTGGCGCCAGTGGCACCTGTTCCACCCGCTCGAAGTTTGGCGCCCTCCCCCCATCTTGATTCAAAAATCGAGACTCGTGTTTTAAAGAACACGTTGGAGCTGGCTAATGATGATAGATGTGAGCTGAATGCAATTCGACTTGTCATACTATTTCATTCAATATAATTGCAGTTAAAAATTTCGCCCAAGTTCCCTCCCTGTTACCGTCGAAACGTTTACAACTCACGCCAATACTCCAAACGGCACGGAAAGTGTTCATCTCCCACTCGCTACCGAGGCGCTTCCACTTCGCAAAGTTGTGTTGGACCTTATGGGCTTGTCTAGTGACGATGCCCGGCATCTTGTCTACACGTTCACGGGGAATGTCAACCCTCTCCCTCCACCCAAGCCATTTACAACTTTGGACAATGTTGAAGAGGCGCTCAGGGCCGTGCTCGATTATGCTAGTCGAGCTCGACGGAAGCCAAAGGGCCTCAAAATCATGAATCGGGTATGTAGCTAGGTTTATATAGCTGCATATATCTAATACTCCGACGTGGTAGGACCCGGTTCCTAAGTCTGCAGCGGTCGTGTCGCTTATTGACCGTGGCCGCCGCCAGGAGAAGGAGACCAAAAAAGCAGTCAAGTCAAAGCTAGAATTGGAACGGATGAAACGTGGGCCGATTTTTATTCAAGAACTGCTGCGCGTCTGGCGCAAATGCTCGGACCCGGGCCACGGTGCCGATAGGTGCTACATCTGTCCGCGCACAAATAGACACCTACCGTTGACACATCATGTCTGCACGCTCTGGGCTCGGGAACATGTAAGTTGGCAATATACTAGTCTTCTTGATGTTTTCTATACTAATTTCATGTAGGAACGCAACCCCTCGAGCGTTAATGTACTCGTGCCGCCAAACGCACTCGAATGGGATTTCAAGAATCTTCTGACTAATCAGGTTGCTCAGCCGGCCAAACAGTCCAAACTAAAAGCCGAGTCGAAGATGAAGAAGGAGTCTCGTTGGTTGCCTGGCGACGAAGAGACTCTGCCAATTTATATCGATGTCGTCCCCAACGAACAAGAGCGGATCAAGCAAGATACCGCAAGACTTCAAGCTCGTTTACTCCCCCCGCCGAAACGCGAGGATAAACCAGTACCCATCGAACTTAATCAGACACCCACCCCTCCACCTAAAGTCGAGTCTCCCGACTACGTTGACAGCGGTTCTGACTCCGGGTATAGTGGGATTTTGTGTTTGAGTGCTGCTTCCACACGTCTACCATCACCTTGCGAGCTCCGTTCTCCCTCAATCCCCCTCTTCTTCCATCAGCTTCAGGCCACCTACCCCAGTCTAAACTTCACATCCTTCATATCCCGTCTGGATGCATTTGGGATCCGATTTGCTTATGAGCTTACGGAGCCAAACCGAGACGCCGACTGGCTTGTCCAGTACATACGGATGCCGGTCCGCGAGGCAGGCATTGCTTGCGCAGCCGCAATTGCTGCCACGCCTCAGAGCGGCGGAGGACCCATTGCTGGGCCGTCTCATTTTTAATTGTTGAGTTCAATCCTTTTGGTCCGTACACGCTGTGACCTGCTGCTTGATCTGATTCCTGTGCATGTGCCGTTTTGAAAAGTAAATACTGTATCGTTGTGTATATAATGTATCGCTATGTATATAATGTATTGCTATGTATATAACCTATCTCTATGTATATAATGTATCCGTATGTACATAGAGTATTCTATGTATCTAATGTACTTTACGCATATTGTCCTCGCAATGCACACAAGTTGGTTATCGGGTTTGATTAGTCAGCTGCAGTGTTTTGGCTCTGTAAGTTCCCACTGCTCACTACCACACCCAGTGCAACCATCCACCACTGCAAATCGATCTATTCCAACTCGTTCTATGTCTACACTGCGAAAAGTTTCCCGGCATGGAGGGTGCGTCTTTCGCGTTTAATAATTTTCGATTCGGTTTTCAATCCCAGTCTCTTAGCCTTTGGCGTCCCGCTTGCTTCTGAGTCTCAGTTCCGGGCTTGGGACGACGAGTAACTTATAGCCGGGCACTTAGGCCTTTTTTCATTTCATTCTTTTTTGATCGTCTGTGCACACGCTACGTCATGTACTAATCTCACCTCTTGTCTCGACACAGAGTCCACCCAGCTATCGTGTTCCCTCGCCGACCAAGGAATCAAAACCCGCATTTGCAAGGATATCCGCGTACGTAAACAACCAGCGTCCAGGCGCTTCATCATGCCCATGCACCATACTACGGTAGTCATCCGTTTGCGAGTGGTGGAGCGACCGTCGTGCTGCTGGATGACAACAATGCCGGGGACAACACCAGGGATAGCGGCGATGGGCTGCCCCCGCTTCGGCAGTTGCCACCACCTACGACCGGACCGCCTCCACCAAATCAACACCCCCCACCGCCTCCCCCGCCCAACAGTCTTCCACTGAGTGGAATCGGCTTGCCGCCGCCTGTGCCTAGAGAAGTGCTCCCCTGCCGCACCACGATCATGCACAACAAATCGTCGGTGGGCCTGGGATAACGCACGGAGACGGCGGGATGCCTCCCTCACGCGCAAACATGGGCCTGCGCCGACACATTTGGGCCACGCCGGGATGGCGTATTGTGGATCTGGCGCGTCTGGCGCGTCTGGCGCAGCATGACCTAGCGGCAAAAACACGATGAGGGGGATGGGGCGCGGTCCGAGCACGGGATGCCGCTGGCTGGGCAGAACATACCTCCTCCGTCGCACGCGATGCCTCCTCACACATAGAATATGCCACCGGCATCGCAACATATGCCTCCTTCGTCGCAGCACATGCCGCCGTCTGGCCATAGTATGCCGCCATTGTCATCACACGGCGGCGCTCCCCCTCTCGCCCAAACTCCTATTCGACTGCGCTTACGCACAACGGCGCTTCACCTCAGACCGTACTATCTTCCACCCCGCGACCCCCACCTGAATGAGCACCAAACGTTATAAGTGGAAAGCGGGCCAGGCCGAAAGGGTGTAGTCGATGTGACCCAGTGTCCACAGTCTGCTCACCAACGCCAATAATCGGGCAAATGCTTGCTCCAGCACAAGCGAAGCTAACTCGCTCGGTCTATCAATCATTACCACGTAGTTTGTATTTTTTAGATCCAGATTAATATATCATCACAAATAATATTTTGCGCACACGAACATAAGTTGTAAGCGATATTCGTTAACCTAGCTGCATGTAGTTTACATGTATCCCGCTCGTCGGAACCATCCTTCAGCCTTGCTAGGGGTAACACTATAAATTTCGCGCCAGATCTGGCCATATAGGCTATATTCGTGCGGATTGTCCATAGCTTGAAACATTGAGTGACGGTTGCGAGCAATCCGGGACTTAAAGGAGGAGAACATATACTCAATAGGGTTGAGGTCGGGAGAATAAGGAGGAAGATAAATAAGTCGGCATCCTCTGTAACGTATTTAGTTAGCATTCATGGTGGAATTGTTTTCATGATACTCATACTTAGCAGTGACTATCTCCTCAAGCTCTGGAGAGTGATGAATAGAAGCATTGTCTAGAATGAGAACAGAGTTGGGGCCGGGAAATGGATTCATAAGAGGAACAAGTTGCCGGACAAACTCGTTAAATATTTCAGCCGTAACGGAGCACGAAAAAACGTCAAGATGTATAACACCCTTGACTGTGAGCACGGGGATAACTGAAACCCTTGGAGAAAGTAAGTACTACAAACATGTATGAATTATTTATCATAAAACACGCACCTTTTACCACGGCTAAAGGGTTCTCTTTGGTTCGCTCTCGTACCTACTATCGATCTCCCAATGCGGCGTTGCCCGTTCTTCCGCGCCACACCCGTTTCATCGACGAAGCATAAATGCTCGGGTTTGTATATAGGATCCCCGATAGTGGCAATATACGTAGCCCGAGCCTCATCCGAGGCTTCAGCCGCGGCGCAAGTGATCTGACGGACGATGAGCTAAAATACCCATGTATAAGTAAAAAAATACTAGGCGTACTCCCTTACAGGTATAGCCGCGCCGTGCAAGTGACCGGGAGATAGTTGATTCAGATACGAATACCCCGCGTGCATCACGTAGCCTCTCGCGAAGCTCAGAACCCATTAAATCCGGCTGCATGTCCACTGTAGCCTGTAGGTACTGGACAAGTAGGTTGAATTTTAGCGAAATAACAGAGCAAAGGTGACCATTTGTATACGCACTTCAATATCCATGCCGTCTAAGATACGCTTCCGGCGACCGAGTACATTGGGTTGAACAACATCACCGGTAATGCGTTTGAGCCTTCGAACGCGACGTACTGTGCGGTCGCTAATACTCAGGTACCGACCAACTTGAGCCGACGACATCTGCTCCGCCATAGACACCGCCAGATTTTTCCTCTCTCGTGAGACAACCCGTCGGTTACCTTGACGTATGAGTTGCATTATACAAATTAAAGTCAAAAATAAAAAGTCGTATTAAGCGTGTGCTAGGTACAAGTTGGTCGTATTATTGGGGGTCGGCAACCGCCTAGTAAACGTAAGCATCAGATCTCCAGCTTCGTGGCCACAACAACCACCCACAGGCACA
>WSTH01000048.1:0-52338 GCA_019616345.1 Ceratobasidium sp. 395 | reverse complement strand
GCGGATTGGAAGGCTGACATCAGCTTTCCGCATCCGTATCCGTCGGATCAAAGCTATACCAGCTCCGGCTTGCCATAAAGTAAGGACTCGCTATATTACTATTGGCTGCGTCTACAGGACCCATATTCTATACTCGCCAATACTTCGACAAACATCTCCCATCAAAAGTTTTAGTACAAGCGTCTCAATAAATACCACGAGACAAAAACGGTTGCAACTGCTGTGCCTCTGAGTCATAAGCTCGATGGTAGCTAAAATGGTTATATTGGTTGATACCCCAAATATAACTCATCAGTGCCTGACGACTATCAAAAGACGTCCTAATATCGCGCCGTTTTCTGTACCAGACGAGGGTCCTGAGCAGATGAGCCAACAGCTCGCCACGATGACAACGACCAGAACGTACTTCACAGGTCTCTCGCTACACATCAAAATCATATAACATCGCCATACTCCGAGTATATCTTTCGCTAGCACCCCTGCAGCCCTCATTCAGGGGTGGTCCACAACTTGTCCGGCATGCTCGCTTTTATCTCCGCTGCCGCTCTGTCCGTCCTCGTCCCCGCCCTTGCGGCTCCTACATCTGGAAACGTTCCCCTCACCAAGTATGCCGGCCCAATCAAACCCAACTCATATATCGTGTACGCGCTTTTTGTTTCAAGTGCTTTCGAGGATGGTACTGACGAGGCGTGCACAAATAGCAAGCTAAAGGACAACGTATCTAAGGACGTTCACCTGAGCTCGGTCATCTCCGGGTTCATTGCTGGATCTAGTCTCCAGTACAAGTATGGCGACATATTCCATGGTTATGCCATCAACCTTCGTGGCCAGGACCTTGCTCTCTTGCGCCGAAGCAAGGACATAGAATATGTCATCGAGGACGGGATCGCCACGATTGACTATCTGTGAGTCACTGTTCCATTCCTGGATATGGCTAGCTGCTGTACTCATAATTATTATCCAGGCCGGAAGAAAAGTTGGACGTTTCCCGGAAATCACAAGTGGTGTTTGGATTGCCGAACACACAGGCAACTGGTGGCGGGGGCGTAGATGTCTATGGGATCGATACTGTAAGTCCATCGTACTTTGCTTTGTCCTATCTGACCGACTGTTCGCGACAGGGGATTTACACTAGTCATAGCTGTTTCGGTGGACGCGCCAGCTGGGGTGCTACTTATGGCGGATATGCCGACGCCGACGGGAACGGTCACGGAACTCGTAAGCAAATCTCGTACGTTGAGCTCCACACAAGTATTGACGCGTGTTTTATTGTACAGACACGGCCGGCACGGCTGTTGGTGAAAAGTACGGCCAAGCACCGGGAGCTAACATCATCGCTGTCAAAGGTATTGTGTTTCATAAAAATTGGTTGACCGGTGCACTAACGGACAATCCCTCACAGTCCTGTCCGACTATGGCTTTGGCGCCTGGTCTGATATCATCAGCGGTGTAGGCTATGCCGTGGCCGGCATGCAGGCTAGCGGCCGCCCCTCCATCTCTACCATGTCGATCGGGGGAAGCCAGTTCACTCCGGTTGACACCGCAATCCGTAACGGTATTGCGCAAGGGATGCACTACACTGTCGCCGCCGGAAACAGCAACGTCGACGCTGCGACTACTAGTCCTGCTGGTGTTGCCGAGGCTGTGACCGTCGGCGCTGTAGACTACAACAACACGAAGGCATGGTTCTCGAACTATGGTCCGATAGTGGACGTTCAAGCTCCGGGGGTGGACGTACTGAGCGCGTGGATCGGCAGTCTCAACGTGACCAACATCATCTCGGGCACTTCTATGGCTACGTGAGTATACAGGAACATTCGAGTCTCAACTGCTGACTGTGAGGTAACATAGTCCGTTCGTGGCTGGTATCTTGGCTGTGGCGATTGGCGAGTATGGAAATAAGTCTCCGGCCAATCTTAGCGCAGATCTCATATCGTATGCCCGCCCAATTTGTACTGGAGAACCGAATGGAACTACCAACCTGCTCGCTACTCCGTGGTAGATATTGCTTTCTAACCATGTCTAATTTTATCGCTTTGAAAAATATATATGATTACTGGTTTCTTTTTGCGAATCAATGTTTAACTGATTTTTTTTGACTTACGGAGCCTCGTTCGGCGGCGAACTCGCAAGGCGATTCGGAATAATACAAGCTTCCAGACCACTATCTTCTTGACCTCAAGTAAGGGTTCAGCCTCGTTTTCGCCCAATTACTGTTGGGCGGCTGAGCCGCCAGATAGGAGTTATTTCCGACTGCATATACACTGTGTATATGCATACGGTTTTGGGGGATTTCTCTCCCGACCATCGTCTTTTGTTCATCGCAGTCGCGTGGTCGCGACGCCCTCGACTTCGCGCATTGATTACTACCTCAAGATATCATAAAGGGCAGACTTTTGAGTTCTTGTGAGGGAGTAGCAATATTATTGTATGCTGATCCGTACAGTTTGCATGGCCGGAGAAACAACGAAGAAAACATTGGGTAAGACTCACTATTTAATAATTTCTTTCGACGATCTATAGTTTTTAGCTCACTCCCTTCGCCTCTTCCCTTTCCTGCTGGGTTCTCCAGTCGGACTCATTTTGACGCCTGCTCTTTCGCCAATCTTTACGCTTGCTGCAACCTTCACATCGCTTTGTTTTGGAGATGTTTCGCTAGGCCGCCGAGTGGCCGGCCGAGTGAGGCCTACCAAGGAACCCGAACCAAACGCATTAGTCCCCGTCTTGTTTCACGCTGTATCCCGAAAATACGTACCGGTCGGTTCTGCTCCATGCATCTAGGTAGCATTCCCTCGCCCAACAAGCCCCGCTGTGCACAATAAACCATATATGCGGCATCTAGCAACTCACCCATTTGCGCCTCCTCTTTTGTAGCAGATTCGTCCTTGAATGAGGGGGGCATCTTGAGGGATGTGGTGCGTTTGTAGAGCACTAGTGAGCAGATCTCAACGAACATGGGCCGTGATATGAAGAACTGCAAGGAGTTTTGCTGTTCGAACGCTGGGTGTAAATCAACAAACGCAATCAGAGAGGATACTATAAAAGGAGAAGAGGAAGACGTACCTGTGCCCTACTTTTCGTGTATGCACTTCTCGCATCCCGGTTCATAAGACTGTGGTAGAGCCGCTTCTCAATAAAATAGCAAACAAACCGGCTTGTTCCACCACTCCATGCACGTGCCGCCGTAGAACATGAGCCGGTGAGCGAAGGTGTCGTATCGGGAATCAGACTTCCTGGACCTTGATGGGTCTGTGAGGTTCGCATTAGAGGAACAAGAAGGGACAGACTTGGTGGTGAGCCCTATGTTGATCCCAGTTCACCTCCTTCATCATCCTCTCTGTCGACGTGAAATGACATCTCTGTCACTTCTGCCAGCCGTCAACTTCGGAAATTGATACAAATCAGACTGAGCCTCTTGAATGAACATAACATCATACCTGTATCCTTGCCACCATTTGACAAAGGTCGGCCATACAGCAATAAGTGAGGATCGGCTCAGCTATATCTATTCCGGGCGCCTTCGGTCCTGTCGTTAGTAAAATTTACTGGCGGACGGAAATCGTGAAGTAATACGAACTCGTCTGGATAGAACAAACGATTGGTCATCTCACAAGAGGATCAACGAGAGAGCACACCTTGACGAACGATTCGATCTCATACAAAGCTTAAGTGGCACCCGTTAGAGCAATATCGTCTTCGCCTATAAAGAGGAGATCGAGCTGCAAGTCCGGGTACTTGGGTCGGGGTGGGTGGCGCGAGACCTCGGGTTAGAGGACAGACGAGCAGACGATCGAGATATCCAAGGAGAGAGTAAGGAATGAGAACGGGAAGTAGTACTATGACATGCTCATCATGACACAGTCTTGGATCCAGTGTATCACACGCGAAGTCACCGGTCGGTTTCCGACTGGCAGAAGCACGTTCGACGCACGCGGTCTTCTCTCCCACTTCGTTGCCAAGCAGCTGCAAAGCGATAAGCTGGGCGCGAACACGTTGTCACAACACCGACTTACTTTTCTTTATGACACGCCAGAATGATGACTTGGAGGTCGCGGATCTGGGGCTAGGTGCGCTCCTCGCCGGCGGGGATGGTCGTGGGTTCGAATCGCTCGCTAAGCGCCGGTGTGAACGCCAAGGTCTACCTGCTTACCAATCCCACTCCGGACCCAGTCAGGAACGCCTTACGAGATCACACCGGATGGGATCGACGGGAGTTCCTCGATGCCATTCAGCAACTTGATGGCAGCTGCATAGCGCTGCGAGGTCAGCGCGCACAAGCTGCCTGTTCCCGTATATAGGACAACGCGAACGACGCTAACGATATCAACAACAAACCTGGTGGATGTCAGCGAGTGAATCACCATACAGTCTTGGGAAGCAATCTAAACAGCCTAAAAGGCCATTTACTTCTCACGGAGGTGCTCGTCTCGTGGACCAGAACTACTCAGACTAAATGAGGAGCATGCATGGAGGGTGAAAATAGATATTGACTACTCGCAAGCTGTACAGCGCGGGGTATCCAGCCCGGCAAATGTATGCGTAAGCAAACAGAACAAGCTGATTCAGGAGAGCATCAAGCGACGAGGCTACATGAGATCAGAAAGGGAATAGTCAGCTTGACATGACTCAATCAGTCGGCACAATCGTTGTAAGCTATATGCGACAGCAAACTTCCAGATGTGAGACCTGTCGCCACTGTCAAATGTTGATCACCATATCCAGGTATACTACGAGTCGAACGGCGTACCATCTTCACGCAGTAGCTAAACCGTCGTCCAACGGCCATAGCGGCCTATCGCCAGCGGCTTCGTCTGCAGACCAGCAACGCCTATATAAAGCAAGAGCTCTACCGCGAATCGATCGGCTATCAAGCTCCGAGTTGGAGTTACCGAAATCGACCCATACATCCGGGCTAATTGTTGCCAGAATGTTGCTCCCATAGATGTGTCGGAGTGCCTCGCCCTGTATCTTCTCCAAGCGGCTTAACCACACTTCTGCATAGCCCATATCCTTGGCGATTTCCTCCGAGCTGCAAACCTCGCCGTTTGTTTTCGACCTAGCGCTCGCGAATGGCTCATGGGACAGCACCGGTTCGAGTATGCTCTGTTTCTCTTCCGCTGACATGTTTGAGTGGCCAATTATATCTGTTATCATCCAGAGAGCTCGTATCGCGTAAGGCAAGACACGCTCGTTAGCAGACTCTGTAAGCTGCAAGAGTGGGAGTAGTGGAAGCAGTGGGAATAGTGGGAGTAGGGGGGTCACTCTTTCACCCCGGCGCAGGTCGCCGTTTTCAAAGAAGAAATCACAGCTAACAAAACCACTGATCAGATTGCAGCAAGACTGTTTCAGACAGTTGGTCGTGGCCAATTCAAGGTTTGCCAACCCTAGCTTGAGAGCCTCTAGCCTCTCAGGATCAGTCAGAGTGTTCAGAAACTCCAGGTTAACCACGCTCAGATAGGTAGCTCGAACGAGTTCGCTGTCTGCGAACGAGCCATCGTCTGCAGGTCTGACACGAGGTATCACGACGTCAGCAAGATACCTCGAGTTGTAGCCGGACTTTGCAACAAAAAAGCCCTGGATCTCGAGGCCGTCCGGTCTATAGTAGTATTCCTGGAGGGTTTCGTTGATGGCGACCAGATCTGAGCGGTTTTGGGTTTGAGGAAGGTGTGTTAGCAGTTCTAGAAGCCCGATTGCAAGCAACCCGGATGGAATCCGCTCGGGATGCTTCACAGTATCAAGGAACCGCATACAGTATAGTTTCCGGTTGTCTAATCTTGGCTCCGAACGTAGGCCGCTTAAGGGTTGATTTGACGTTGTATCCGGCGATAGAAGCATACGGCAAGTCAATGCAACACCAACCTGTTTGGCAACCTGCGAGCGAGATGACCTTGACGAAGCAAGCACCCGGACAAGAGCGAGCAGCAGAGGAGTATGATCAAAGGCATGAGCTCCCAGGACATATGAGACCGACTTCACAAGCATAGATAGTGCTTCGCTATCGAGTGAAGCACTATCGTTGCAGTGTGACTGAAGAAGCTCGACTGTGCTAGTAACCCATTTGGTGACAGGCAAGCGGTCAAGTTCGATGATAGCCCAACTAGCCAGTGCAAACGCAGTTTTGTTTGGACTCCGCGAGCACTGCTTTAGACTCTGGTCGACGAGGCTACACACCATCAAATCGTTGATTAGTGACGACTGAGTACGAAGGAGACCAAACTATGAGTATGTACCATGAAGATGATTCCGTCAAACTCGATTGGAGGTAGTAAGAAGGTAGGTTGGGCCTCTGAGAAGATGTTTTGTCCCACATATGTACGGCCGCCGACGCACGGTTGTACAGCGTGGCTGGCTCTAGTAGGCGTATGTCTTTGAGATATCGCTTGCCGGTCTTTTGACGAGTCGCATAACAGTTGTCTAGTCTCCCAGGAAGTAGCCAATATACCCCACAGGCGATCAAGGGTTCCATTGGTAAGTGAGTGTTGGCGCCTGCTATGGCTTGAAGCGCAATGTCCGCCGACTGTGTGTCCTCATAGTTCACGAGCAACCATGCAATCGCACGACTGGTGAGGTTATCCAGCAGAGTGTCTTCATTGATCTGATCCTCGTCATCCTGAGGGACAGCAGATTCTTCTTTTTGGAGGAGCTCCACAGCTAGAGCTTCCGGATCGGATTGTCTGGGCTGCCATATGCGCATACATGCTGTAACTCTTCGATAGTCAACCTGCACAGAGGCAACTGCCTTCCCAAAATACAACTTTGATTGGTCAATAAGCGCCTTAGCAGATGATTCCATAGTAGAGGGGAGCTCGCGGAAGTATTTGACTAAGATCGGAAGTAACTGAGCGAGCGGTGTTCCGTATGGACAGTTCTTGTGCACAAGCGGAAGCACTGTTGATACCACATATGCTGCTGTAGCGGCAAGCGTCACAACCAGCACTGGAATCGCAGCACCAAGGTGGATCTGCCACAAGTATATCGTCAACCCAACTGCAAAAAGTACTACAGGTACTCAGTGAGCTCTCATGATCTATGTTTTGGTGATTGCGCGTCACGTACGGAGAGCAAGATGGAGTACTATGGGCAGGAACATGATCACTTGCGGCATCCGCCACTTCTCTAGCGAGTCCCATCTCTGCTGCCGTTTCCTCGCCTGCTGATACGGCTGACCGGTGAGCTCGGCCATGTATGCGCGTGCCCAGTCCTTGCCTAGCAGAGCGACCAGTGAAACACCGACGCTGAGACTGAGGGACAGATACCAGAGTGCGTTGACGCATACAGCAGAGATAGGTGCGACGAAAGTGGGCGGTGCAGGGGGCGTAAAGTTGAACGGGGCTCCTGACTGCGCATTGGCCATGGCGAGTAGTGTTAGTGAGATGACGGACAGCGTCTGGGCTGAAGTCTCGGCGGGGTCGGGCTGGAGGCTCTTGGAGCTTTCGATGACAAATCTGTAACAAATGGGGCTTACAGCTTATACACGGAGTCAAGCGCATGGACGAGCTAAAAAAGACGTACGCAGTGGATATGGCGGAGAATAATGCTGCCTGGAAGTGAAACACATTACCGCGTCATGTTTATGCTTAGATGAACATCGAGCGTGCTGCTTACGAAGACTATAGCAAATATAGATATCAAATAGGGACCATGATTCATCAGCGTCTGGACTCACTGAGTATGAGATCTAGAGACCTGTTGTTCCAGTGCAACGACAATGTCAGCCAATCGAAACCCTTTCTTGGGCTAGCACTTACTTGTTCCATCCGTCGACCATGTCTGCGTCCCATCTATATGCCTCTTTCACGTATGTCTTCCAGAACCGAGCGTTCTTGCCGAGCTCTTGTCCATAGTCGTCGTAGTCTGGACGGGGCCCTTCGACGTACTGGACGTTGATAAGTCATTGGTACGCAGATATAGCGTGTAGCTGAAGTCTTACTCCACCGTCTTCGTTCTCATCAGGACTTGACTGAGGCGCGGCTTGCTGGCCAGTGGTATGCTGATGGAGCGAAAGTGAGACTCTTGTAAATATAAAGCAATGTAAGCGCTCACTTTCGACTTGTCATTGGTGATCGGTGCCTGTCCTTCTCCGCCGGCATCTGCATTGTTTCCCTTGGTTTGGCCCGGCAGATCTGACTGCGAGCGTCCAAGGAGCCACAAAGAGTTAGCTGACACATTATCTGCCGATACATAACCAACGTACGTCATTGGAAGCGGTCGGTGGCTTGTTGGCTGAATTCGGGTCAAGATCAGCTGGAGGACTGAACCTTCCAGCGTCCGACCTCTGAGCGCTGTAGTCTTTGGAGTGGCTCGACGGTAGCATGAGGGTCATAGCTGCGACTCTGTTTGATATCGCGGTCGTGGTGAGGAAGAGGGCAAAACTAGCGCTTGCACCGTTATCTCGCCTCTGCCACGTGCATCACACGTGAGCGCTGTCAGATATGTAAGTAATAATGACTCTTTGATATCTTGGGTCACTATGCCTGTTGTAAGAGACTCCAAGACAGAGCGTAAGGTACATGAGCATAATCCAGGGACACAAAACACTGGGTGCCACCACGCCAGGACTCAATGATTCTTATCGGATTAGTGCCAATAGAAAACATCGGTCTGCTGGTTAGACGCGAGGCTGTTAACAAACGATGAGATACGAGCAGTTGGTCATACTATATGTCTACAGCTTCTGAAGGTATACTGTTGTAGAAAATAAGTAAAAGATACGGGCCGCAAACAATATCCTTCCCTTATAATAAGTATATACAAGCGTTAATTAAATGCACGATCGTTTAGGGCTTCAAAGCAGAGCGGAGAAATCACAAGAAAAAGTCCCGACACAATCTTGATACAAGTGAGCGTGAAGATCTTCAGCTCGCTTAGTTCGGTTGTTTCGTCATACACTGCGTTGTCCATACCTGAACAACGTCCAAGCGCCTATTCTGTCTGATTTGCTATCAGGAACTGAAGTATATGCGCGCTATTTCCGTCGGCAGAGATAGTGAGACAGTTTAAGGCTTGTTTATACTAGACCAATGCTACTTGCGGCTCAAACCCTAGGCCAGTTGACGCTTTCACATCTCTAAGGAACAGCGCGCACCAAACTCAGTTATAAAAAGTATTCAGCGCTGATTCTCGCTATACAGGTTCACAGTGGTATATGTCATCGCATCAGCAACAGACGGTTATATTCTACTTGTGAACGCTTCAACCCTCCGGTATTTCCCAGCGAGACCGGCTGCTTCGATACACTGATTCACCACTTTCAACACTTCAGCGGGATGATCAACCCGAATGAGACCAATAGATTTCAGGTTTTTTCTTCTAGTCTCCGAGCTGTTGAGTCAATCTCTTGTGCGTTTGGCACATCGAACTTGCGGAAATTGAAAAGTTGCATCAAGCCTCAGTTTCTGGCCGCGTCCCACGCCCCGGTTCTGTGAGCTCAGCTCGAGCAGGAGGTAGACTCACAGTGATGTTCTACTATTACAACTAGGTCAGAATCAACCGAGTGCCATGTTGTTAGCAAGAGGAGGTCCAACCAAAAGCCGCTGTATGTATGATGGGTGGTTGGGCGCCACCGTGTGAGTAAGCGCCAAGACCCTTTGCTAAGCGCGCCGATCACCCAGGCTAGTTTCGACGTCCACAAGTGTCTCAGAAACGATCTGCCGCTACCTCGTAGAAGTCTCACGCGACCCATCCCAAAGACATGGAGCGACTCTCATCCCCGGCATATACGCGACAAGACGTGGACGACAACTCCTGGATCATCTACCTGGATAGCGCCGACACCCAGGACCTCATCAACGTCAAGATCGACGGCTCAGATACGGCTGCGGTCTATGAGTACACTTGAGAGCATCGAGGCTAGCAGTGAGCTCTCCCGTTCTTCGGTTGGAAGGATCGAAATGCTGACATCGTTGGTTCTTTAGTGAAGTCCACGTACGCGCCTGTCCTTCCATCCTCCCATCGCCACCTTCGTCCCAGTCGATGCTGGTAGAGCATTCAACTCGAGCTGCAGCAGCTCTATCTCAAGCCGCCCATTCAGCTCAACCGGTCCGGCTCTCTGGCGTTGTGTACTGACTCGGAATCGATGCCACGCGCCAAACACGGCCGCTGGATACTCTCACTGTTGACGGCGCATAGTACGCCACCCTCTTGCCTCGGATTTCATCGGAATAGCTCTGGCGCCATACACTACCAGGGATACCACGGGGCGTGCAGGCACCGCCCGCCGAGCTCGCTCATGTCAATTCGTAATCCTAGGAATGCTTCCTCTCGTCTCACACTTGACACTCGGAGGGCCAGGATACCTTGCACTCTATAATAAATTCGCCAAGCCGACCGTGTCGCTGGACATCATCCATACTCTACCCACAACCGTGCGGGTGAGTGGCCCATACTTTTTCAGAAACAAAGTAATCAGATGATGCATGAACAGATCAACAGTCCGGTCTGATGCTTTCATGGGGTTTCACCTAGGATCGACCAGACCCTCATATCTAGGGGACTACCGCTGCCGTAAAGCTCACAGTCAAACGATCGGACTCGTTTCGCTTGGCATGGGGATTGTACGTCTCCTCTTCCACCCGGTCCGTAGCCCACCTCGACCCACCAGCTTTGCTTCCTGATCCCTCTCCCACAGCAAAAATACAATCGTACCCCGCTTCGACCAAGTTTCCCCACAGATATTTCCCGCGGGGTTGGCCGAGCTTAATGCTTTGTTCGACGCCCTGCGCCTGCAACACGCGATTTCGCAGGTGAGCGGCTTGTTCTTGTTCGAAGACTAAAAAAATAACACTTTACACGAACAGGCTAACAACTACCCCCAAGATTATCGTTATTTTTCACGAGGAGCAGGCCGCACGCTCAAATCCTGGGCGCCGTTGAGGCCCGGATAACCTACAGTCGAAATGTGCAACGGTTTTCCGTCCAGGTTGCGAGCTGTGAGCCTCTTGTTCCTCTATCTGATCCGCACTTCACTCTGACCAACCAGTTCCTCATTCTTACTCTTCTCCTAGAGCTAAGATCGAATAACTCGATCCAGCTTCCCTGTGCACGCCTTCCCTGCAAGCATCTTCTTGGTCGTTCGCTCAACGCTCGAGATTTTTTCGTATACATTTGGCATGACTCTTCTGGTCTCCCAAAATCGATGGTCTGGCAGACTTCTTCGTCCGGATTGAACGAGCACAATCCCGGTCCTACATTCACATCACCCTTCCGTCCCAATTTTTTCGTCGCTCACTTCATGGAACCCACACAACCGAGCAGCTTCCCTACGGACACGACGCCACATCTACAAGTGGTCCAACTCCCACTGGGCATCGTCCTCTTGGGATGATACCGGCAGCCCAAAATGTGCACGCCAGCCCGTCGATCCAACCTCCCAGCCCGGCATCAACATGGACGTCAGCGTCATGCCTCGTTCTCGTGCGAACTTTTCTTAACCTGGGACCTTATCAACCGAGATTGACACTACCAAAACTCAGAAAACCTATTTATTTTCCAATCCTCGCGAGCGTCTGACCTTTGGCGCTGCACCACGTTCAAGGCCTGGATATCCTGCACTCCGTAACCTCGCAGCCAACCGACTATAATCTAATTTATTATAGCCGCATCAACTAGCTTGGCACCATTAGGGCGTGGAGCAGCACCGAGTTTAACGTAGTCGTAGTAGCCGAATAGTGAGTTTTATAGTCATTTGATTATATATCGTGGTTTCTCCGTCTTTGGGTATAGCTGAGGGTGTAGTTCGCTCTATCTCCGTACACCTGCGGCGAACCAACACTTGAGGCCATGACTCCCCGGCTCGCTCTCACCGAGATCAAGCCTCCAATTGAATTCCATGCCGCCTCATGGCTGCGGTTGTGTACTTGAGTCTTTTAGAATAATATCTGTTGAATACATTCCCTCGTAGATCACCACATAAGCTTCGATAGCGTGTAAGCGTGATCCTCGCTCAACCGTTCCAAAGTTGCTAGTTGAACTCTCGACTACCCCACGGGCGAAAATGTAAACAAATCATGTTATATCATATATCCAGTAACACTACGCATACAATGGAGGAGAGAGGGGAGATGGGGTTGCTCGGGGGTGATCGACGGCGGGAGAATGAGTGACCAAAGCTACAATAGCGCCAGCAAGGCTCGCAGAGTAGGTAGCAGATCTTGGCCTACCGATCAACGCGGATGGCCGGTGACCAGCCTCACGTTGAGGAAAATTCATCTCGAAGGATAAAGAAGGAGAGGAAGTAGAGTGGTAAAGAAGAGATCATTGAGCGTTGAAATTCCCTCCCAAACGTACGCTGTGCGTGATGAATGCGTAGAGCGCAGAAGTGAGCGCAGATAAAGACTCACGTGACACATCTGTGATGTGGCTACGGATGTGGCTATACTTCCTCCTCTCGTCGAACCACCGTCCTAGGGGCCTGGAGCCTACGCACACACATCAGTTCCCTACGTTTACACTAAGCTGTGCTCAACTGTTGGGAGTGAGCCATGGTAAGGGTACGTCTGAATTCGACCATTGTTTGGCGAGTGCGAGTTCCGCCTCACCCCTCAAATGCACCCGGTGCAATACCTCCAAAATCGCCCGTCAAGTCATAGTATAGTAGTCTACACCTGGGTGATATCATCTCTACATCGCGAATAGAAAAACACGCACTTCTAATAAAATGCGATCTGCAGTTCTGGTCTAGCACCCTCTCACATTCGCTTGTTCCTCAGCGTAATGTGATCTCCTGACTGGGTTGCAAGGCGCATGGTCAGCCTGGCACTCTTCCGCAGCGATTTCCAGGAACGAAAAAGCAGAAAGAGTGAACCGAACGGACGGGGTGCTCACCGCTCGATAAGTTCCTAGTTGATCTGCACGCCCAATCTATCACGTCTTCCTTTATTTTATAGCATTCTCCTACACACCCTTGAAAGTATTCGTTCGTCGACAGGCTCCAAGCTGGCTAGAGCTATAGAGTCATGGTTCGCCGAAACGAGTGTATCGAAGTGGTTTGATAGCTAAGCGTTCCAGTGCCTGCCGACGAGCCCTGACATGATATAACCAGCCTCGCCTCATACCAAGCTCTACTCGAAAATCACGCACCTGGCGCCCAGCCCGTTTGACTCGACACGGTACTTGCCTGCCCAGCAATGAACATGCCTTCCGCTTGGTGTCAGGCGCGTGCAGTATACGGCAGTCTTCCTCCTCGTACTTGACTTTCGTCGCAGAGTTAACTTCGGGCGTCCACCGCTCAGGCAACAACGTGGCACCGAGCGGCCGGCTCACACCTTCCTCGAGCGCATTCGGCAGTGTTGTCGAGATGGACGGGACGGCGGCGTAAAATCGTAGCGTAGCGCGGTCACGTCTGTTGAGTTAATTTAGCTTCGTCACGTAGCCGGTTAAAATACAAAGAAGCGGATAGAGTATAACGCGCCTGGACGATTGCTTCGACCTCTCCCTGAGTTCACTGGGTAGCCATCATGACGCAACAGCTCTCGCTTACCAAAGGAGGGTCATGTTGTGGGTTTGAGTACTTGTATTGGTGAGGTAGTGCGAGGCGTCGGGTTCGCGGACGGATGGATAGACGACCAGGATATCTGTGGAAAGCATGAGAAGCGATCGAGTAGCAGAAGTAGAGCTGCGACGTGCCTGATATGATTCATTCTGTGGTCCGGTGTAGTAGGTGTGAGGTCATCGATCGGTCCCCGCTGGCAGGAGCACATTCGACGCGGCCTTCCCTCCCAGTTTGTTGGCGAGGGGCTGCAAACCGATAAGCTGAGCACGAGCACATCATCGCGTCGTCGACTTACTTTTCTCTATAGCCCGTCAGGACTACGACTTGAAGATCGCGGATCTGGGGCTAGGTGCCCTCCTCGCCGGCGGGATGGTCGTCGGTTCGAATCGTTCGCTAAGCGCCGGCGTGAACGCCAAGGCTTACCTGCTGACCAATCCCACTCCAGACCTAGTCAGGAACGCCTTACAAGATCACACCGGATGGGACCGACGAGAGTTCCTCGATGCCGTTCAGCAACTTGATGGCAGCTGCATAGCGCTGCGAGGTCAGCGCACACTGGCCGCCTGTCTCCTTATTTAGGACAACATGAACGACGCTAGCGATACCAGCAACAAATCTGGTGGATGTCCGCGAGTCGATCGCCATACAGCCCTGGGAGCTGATCTCAACGGTCTCAAAAGCCGAATATTTCACAGAAAACTGCCAGTCCCGCAGGCCAGAACTACCCGAAATAAAACAGGAGCCTACGTAGACGATAAAAATAAATATTGATCACTCGTAGCAGGTACAGCGCAGGGTATCCAGCCCGGCGAATGTATGCGTAAAGAAACAGAACAGGATCGTTCAGAAGAGTATCAAGCGACGAGGCAACAGAAGATCATCAATGAAATAGTCAGATTGACGTGACTCAATTAGTTGGCACAACGGTCGTAAACTAAATATATGCGATCACAAACTTCTGAATGCGGGACCTGTCGCCACAGTCTTATGTTAGTCACCGTATCCAGGTACACTGCGAGCCAAACGACGTACCATTCTCAAATTGCAGCTAAATCGTCATCCAACGGCCATAGTGGCCTACCGCTGGCGGCTTCCACTTCGGATCTGCAACGCCTGGCTAAAGCAAGAGCTCTACCGCGAATCGATTGGCTATCAAGCTCCGAGTTGGAGTTACGGAAATCGTCCCATACGTCAGGGCTAATTGTTTGCAACACGTCGCTATAATAAATGTGTCGGAGTGCCTCGCCCTGTGTCTTCTCCAAGCGGCTTAGCCACACTTCCGCATAGCCCATATCCTTGGCGAGTTCGGCCGAGCTGCAAACCTCATCGTTTGTTTTCGACCTAGCGCTTGCAAACGGCTCGTGGGATAACACTGGTTCGAGGACGGTCTGCTTTTCTTCTGCTGGCATGTTTGAGGAGCCAATGAGATCGGTTATCCTCCAGAGAGCTCGCATTGCGTAGGGCAAGATGCGCTCGTCGGTAGACTCCGTAAGCCGCAAGAGTGGGAGCAGTGGGAGTATTGGAAATAGTGGGAGTGGGGGGGTCACACTTCCACCCCGGCGCAAGTTACCATTTGCATAGAAGAAATCGCATTGAGCAAAACCATTGATCAGATTGCAGCAAGACTGTTTCAGACAGTTGGTCGTGGCTGCATCGAGGTTTGCCAGTCCTAGCTTGAGAACATCCAGCCTCTCTGGATCAGTCAGAGCGTCTAGAAACTCCCTGTTAACCACGCTGAGATAGGTAGCTCGAGCGAGTTCGCTGTCTGCAAACGAGCCTTCGTCTGCAGGTTTGACACGAGCCATCACGACGTCAGCAAGATATCTCGAGTTGTAGCCAGACTGTGCAATAACAAAGCCCTGGATCTCGAGGCTGTCCGGTCTATGTGAGTATTCCCGGAGAGCCTCCTTGATGGTGAGTAGATGTGAGCGTCGTCGAGCTTGGGGAAGGACCTTCAGTAGTTCCAGAAGTGCAAGCCCAGAAAACTCTGATGGAACAAGCTCGGGGTCCTTCCTCGAAGCATTAAGCAGCCGCATATAATGTGACTGCTGGCTTTCTAGGTCCGTATCTTGATGGGAGTCACCAACGAGTCGCTTCGATGCAGTATCTGGTCGTAAGGATGGAATGTTGAGCAAAGTGGTATTGAAATGAGCAGCGGACCATGAGCCGGACGATCCTGATGACGAGCGTAGTCGAACAAGAGAGATAAGAAGAGAAGTGTTGTCAAACTCTTTGGCGGCTAGTATGGATGAAACGGCTAGTATGGATGAAACGGAATTCAGCAATGTAAGCAGGGCTTCGCTATCGAGAGCACCGCTATCATTGCAGTGTAGTTCGAGTATATCAATCGTTTTCGCTGCCCACATACTTCGGGGAAGTCTGTAAAGATCTATATACGCCCAACTTGCCAGCACAAAGGCAGCCTTGCTCAGGCTCCAGGAGTCTGGTTTCAGACTTTGGTCAACGAGGCTGTGTTACATGCTCAAACATCAATCTGAGGTAACTGAGCATCTGGTTGTCTAGGTCTGGAACTCTTACCAGACAGGAATTTCTGTTTGGCCCGGAGAAAATAGGCTATTGCCGCCGGACCAGGAGCAACAAAAACCCATGGCCGCTAATGCGCGGGTATACAGCGTAGCGGGCTCGAGCAGGTTTGTACTTTTGAGATATCGCTTGCCAGTCTTTTGACGGGTTGCCATACAGTAGTCCAGCTTCTGGAGAAGAAGCGTTACTGCATCACAGTTGTTCAGGGGCTGCATCGGCAAAGAATCACTGGCACCGGCAATAGCCTGAAGGGCGATGTCGGCTGACTTCGTATCCTCGTAGTTCACGAGTAACCAGGCAACTGCGCGGCTGGTTAGGTTATCCATTAGGGTGTCTTCATCGATGCGGCCGCCTTCGTGTGCAGAGACAGCAGGTTCGGCTTTTTCGGCTACTTCCAAAGTGAGGGCTTCCGGATCAGACGGTCTGGGCCGTATATGCATATAAGATGTGACATGCTGGTAGCAAGACTGTACAGATGCTAGTATCTTCCGTAAATATCCTTCTAATAGATAGACCAGCTTGCTAGTGGATGATTTGAGCGTAGGAGGCAGCAGCTGGCAGAAATATCTGGCTAGAAGTGGAAGTAGCTTGGTTAGTGGAGTGCCGTAAGGACAGTGCTCGTGCACGAGTGGAAGCGCTGTCGATACCGCATATACTCCAGTAGCGGCAAGCGTGACTACCAGTACTGGAACCGCGGCACCCAGATGGATTCTCCACAGAGAGATAGTCAATCCAATGGCAAAAAGCACTACGGAATGATACTCAGTAAGATCTCATGACTCACATCCAAGAGGCGGTTATGTGTCACGTACGGAGGGCAAGGTGGAGTACTATGGGCAGGAATATGATCACCTGCGGCATGCGCCACTTTTCTAGTGAGTCCCATCTCTGCTGTCGTTTCCTCGCCTGCTGATACGGCTGACCGGTAAGCTCAGCCATGTATGCGCGTGCCCAGTCCTTGCCCAGCAGCGCGACCAGTGAAACGCCGACGCTGAGGCTGAGAGACAGATACCAGAGCGCGTTAACGCATACCGCAGAAGTAGGCGCAACGAAATCGGATGGCGTAGGCGGCGTGAAGTCAAACGGCGCACCCGACTGCGCGTTAGCCATGGCAAGAAGGATCTGGGAGATAGTGTCTAGTTTCTGGGTCGAGGTCTCAGCGGGGTCGGGCTGGAGGCTCTTGGAGCTTTCGATTACAAATCTGCGGCGTGGAGATTGAAGGTTAGAGAAGCTCTCGGGCCAGAAGATAGTATCAAACGACGTACGCAGTGGATATAGCAGAGAACAAGGCTGCCTAAAGGAGGGATATCGTTGTGATGTTTACACTTGGTAAACTTTGGATGTGCTGCTTACGAAAACTAGAGTATGGTTAGATACTTCACGTTGATCTTGTTTTGGGGTTACGTGTACTCACTGAGTATCAAGTCGAGTGACCTGCGACCGCCGTAGAACAATGTCAGCCAGGTCCACCCTGTCCTTCGTCCAGCGCTTACTTGTTCCATCCGTCGACCATATCCTCATCCCATCTCGACGCTTCCTGCACGTATGCCTTCCAGAACCGAGCGTTCTTGCCGAGCTCTTGTCCATAGTCGTCGTAGTCCGGACGGGGTGCTTCGATGTACTAGACGTCAATCGGTCAATGGTCAAGTATGATATATAATAACTGTGTTACTCCGCTGTCTTCGTCTTTGTCTGGCGCTGGCTGAGGCGCAGTCTGTTTGTTACCATCAATCTGGTGAAGCAAATGTGAGATGCGAGGTGAGAAGCAGCGCAAGCGCCCACCTTCGGTTTGTCATCATCGATCGGCGCTCGTCCTTTTCCGCCATGGTCTCTGTTCTGACCGCTTTCCTGGTTCTCTGAGTTTGCCTATGAATAGATCAGCGGCCGAAGAGGATGAGCCGATACGTGATCGAACAACTAAACCTGGAACTCACTTCCTCGTGAATCGTCAAGACCTCGTTGGTCGGGCCTGAGCTCGGGCTCGGATTCGGAGAACTCAGCCTATAATCACCTAACGTCTTAGCGCGCCGAGGTTTGGATCGACTCGAAGGGATCAAGGTAGCCATGACGGCAAATTCGCGCGACGTCGTGGTCGTGGCGAGGAGAAAGGGCAAACTAGCGCCGTGCCTTTATCCAGGCTCTCTCGACCACGTGTATCACACGTGGGTACTGTCAAACAACAAAGTGTATGGCTAACTCATAGGGGCGGATACTCCCTTTGCGAAACAGAAACATGCACAAAGTCGGCATGCCTAATGACGTTATACACTCCGGCCAAACTCGACCCATGAATCGACCAGTACCATCATGCATCATGATTTTTACTCTCTCATGAGCGGACAAAGGAAGTGTATGAACTTCACCTTGCGTTCCACACGGATTTTTGGCAGAACACCAACAGGAAGAATCAGATTGGTCGTGTGTCTCTCTTTAGTAGATGATTTCGTGATGTTGCGACAGACCACGTCTTCCGTTCAAGTATCCAGGAAGCGCGCGAAGCGAATTGTTGTCATCAATTTAATAAGGTCATGAGGCCGATAAGTGTATACTACCCCGATTGGTTCAATGAAGCGTATATGTACAACTCTCTTGGACGTTAATTCTCCAGGAGTACGTTCCACATGTTCCCGTCATTTAACCTTCCTGGCTACTCTACCATAACAGATTTGAGTGTATGCGGAGTTTTTTCGCAACTTGAAATTTGTCAGGCTTCACCTAAAATATGCCATCTTTGCAGGTACTGGCGACCACATCGAATCGTGGAATCTCGCTCTTCATCATATGCTCACGAAAATGCTATGGACTTTTACCATAAGGTACAGCAATGCGATATGTACAGAAAACAGCCAAGCAAAGCCCTTTATCTACCTCTGCATAGTAAAGCATATAGCTCCGCATTCCTCAATGCTTCCCCAACCGCATACACCAGTGCTCTTCAAGGAGACCGGATACGGTGATGTGTCTATTTTTCGCTTTTCATCCAGTTGAAACAGAAGCGCTGAACGAAGTTGATACTTTCTTGAGCACGAGAGACTCCTCGGGCGGTCGACTTAGACTCTTCCGTTTTTGACTCGTTGAGGAGAGATATACGGGAAAAACTCATACCGGTTGCGACCTGGGTCTATCTCCGGCAGCCATATCTCCTGCTTTCTGGGAACTCGCCACCATCTAGAGCTACTAAGCGCCGGGGCCGAGACCCTCTGATTAATAAGCGTACTGGTCTTCGCGGCATCAAATCATTTTGATTTTGCCCTGACCTGGATGAGACGTCCACAACAACCCGCTGCTCTTCGAACGGGACTATGATAAGTTCGACGAACTTCGCGATACCTATCACGAAGGCGTAAAATCGATGTGCTGAGTATCGCTGGGCTGAGCAGTGAGTGCCAGTTGTTCAGTATCAGGTGTGCTGTGCGGCTGATAACCGTGGACCGAGCAGAAAGGTGTGATGTCATCCGCAGGTCAGGTCCTACAGGTCCCACATCCGCAGGCTTCATCAAGAGCCGGGCTGGCGACGAAGCTGGGGAGGGCGTTGCATACCTCACAGCGGTAGGTCTCGACCCTCGAGTTGTACTCGCGTCGGCTGATTTGTCCCAGGTCGCATGCTGGACCGGAATGATCATGATGATCCTAGGAGAAAGGCGTAGTTTTGCCGGTATGAGACGTCGAGGGATTATATCGACTTTTGCTTGCACCTGCAGAAGCATACGCGGTCGTCGACGCTCTCGTTGTTGTGGGTGGTCGATCATCCTTTGAATCTGGACGCTGGCTAATCCACCTTGACAGACACCACTTGGAGCGCTTTCATTGGTTATTTCCGCCATCCTATCTTCCTTCTCCCTCAACGAGAAGCTGACGTTCTTGGGATGGGCCGGGCGCTCCCTCTGCATAGTGAGTCTAATTTTTCCCCAACCTCGCTTCCTCCCTGCTCATATATCGTACTTCCCAGGTCGGCTCTGTCGTCATCGCACCCAACGGCCCATAAGAACAATCTGCCAGCACTATCCGTGAACCCGAAAAACTGTTCATCTCTGTCGGGTTCCTGGTCGTCAGAGGTCTACTAATCGCCGGCGCTATTGTCATTACCTTCTTCATTGCCCCTAAGTGAGTGTTATATTTGACTTACATATGTCGTCATCTTATGCCTATGTTTAGACATGGTAAAAAGAACACGCTTTGGTGTCTCCTCGTCTGTAGTCTCGTCGGAGAGTTGAGCGTGAGCTGCACTCAAGGGCTGGGTACTGCGATCGTCAAGAGTATCCGAGGAGACAATCAAGTGAGTACCCCGATGTTACACCTGCATTCCGACTGACGAGCTCGAGCAGTTTACTTGTTTGTTCACTTGTTTTCTACTTATGTTCGTCATCATAACTCTCCGTGTGTGTTTTCCAGATATCTTTACCCAGCTTAGATTAACCTCGGTTTGCAGTCACGGAACTTTACTGTTGCAACATGACGCTAGCGTTATTCAAGACCGTCATGGGTATTCCATTCCATCCTGTATCTGAGAATGTCACTCGCTCGATTTGCAGCGACCCCAACAGACGACGTTACCTGCACATCCTGTACTCTCGTTACTTCTGTTGTAAGTAATCCAACCTAATCTCGTGCATAGTATCTCACATTTCACTCCACTATATCTTGTATCAAGGACTCAAAGCGCCGGTCACCGGCATCATCACTGTAGTCACGGCTTTCCTCGTCATCTGTAAGCCGATCCGAATCAACCATTGCTCTTCCTAACCACTCGTACCAGGTGCTGGTATCACGATTCTCCAGATGTCCAAAGACAACCCAACCACCCTCTCCACCCTCGATCGTAAATCAACTATCCTCCTTGCCGCCAACCGCACCACCCAAGACGCCCAAAAAGGAGACGTGAGCGCGATCGAGGATCCGGGCGTAGACGCCATCCGTGGCAGTTTGGACGCAATTGGAAGCATCGTCCGGGCAAGGAGCGCGCGAAAGATGAGCCTGTTGAGCGCCGGAACGATTCGGTCACGTCGGGCTGCGCACGGGCATGCTCGAGAGGACAGTACGAGCACAATCGGCACCCCCAAAGCCGGTCCGAGCTTGAGCGGAATGAAGTGGCACCAGCTGTTCGATAACCCCGTACCGCCTCTGCCCGAGGACGCCACCGAGCGTATCTCGATGTACCCCAACGTGGCTTCGCCTCGTCATATGCAGTCCCCGAAAAAAGCACGACGATCCAGTTTAGAGAGCAGGACGTTGCGGGACACAAGCATCCCGATCCAGACGCCGAATCGAACCGACAGTCGCTCGCACTTGGGGACAAGCGCCCCCGCTGGAATCGCGAGTCGACCGTTAGACGACGATCCGTACCTCCCGCGCTCGGCTGCACCTGGGTTCAACTCGTATCAGCTCCATCAAGACTCGATCTCGTCGTTTACGGAGCACGACCACAGTCGTGACTCGGTGGTGACTATTACTACTGATGGAGCGGACTCACCACCTCGAGTTGCTGGAGGACAGGGCCGGTTCCAGAGGTCGTACCCTCAAGACCGCGAGATGGATCGGGAGGAGAGCATGAGTCTGGTTGGAGGAGCTCGCGGGATGGATTTGGAAGGCGAGAGTGAGCATGGTCGAAGCCAGTCTGGGATTACGAACGGGAGAATTCGGCTGGTTCCTTCGTTACACAGACGGCAATTCTGTTTTTCACATTGTATCGTCTCGGTCTGTATTGGTGGAGGGTATCGAACATTTTCTGATGAATGTAAAACATTTGGCCGCTTTCTGCAATTACGGTCGCGGTTGACGTTTGAGAGACCAAGTATCGGAGACTTAGGTATACCTGAGTTATGTAGCCAACCTTGACAAGTCCTATTAGTTCGGGATGTATACATTATATGTACGTGATTAGAGCGGCTGCTTCACGCAGCCGTTGGCTTCCGTGATTGCTTACGCTACTTAACATTATAATCATAGTTATTCACTTCGAGGGACGAGTTAGTCAAATCAAACGTTCTCTGTGGAATTACTCACAAATATTAATCCTCCGTTGATCTTTTCTTCCCACATCTCGTCGCTTCACAGGTTTGTACGTTCTTGTTCCGTCCGGAATGATCGAGCCCACCCTCGACTCTCCTTTCGCCCCGACGACCATAGTACTTGACTGACGTAGGATCTGTCGTATGCTTGTTGGTAGAGCATATGTCGTCCCCAGGCTCCCAGTGCTCGGAGTAGTCTTGAACACGTTACGCTTGCTGTAACCCTCAAACCGCTTTGTTTTGAAGCTATCTCGCTGGCCGCCGAGTGGCCGACCGAGTCAGGTCTACCAGTGAGCCCGAAGAAACATGAGCAGTCCGGCGTCTTGTTTCACGATGTATCCCGAAAATGCGTACCGTAGCTCATCCTCATGCTTCCAGGCACCATCCCCTCGTCCAACAAGCCCCGCTGTGCGCGACGGACCATATATGCGCTACCTAGCGGTTTTCCCATTTGCGCGTGATCTTTTGTATTAGAGTCGCCCTTAGATGGAGTGGGCATCTTGGGGCAAGTGAGACGTTTGTGGGGCACTGGGGAGCAAATCTCAACGAATATGGGCCGCGATATGAAGAACTGCAAGGGGTAGGTAGAGGTTTTGCTATTCGAACGCTGGGTATAAATCAACAGACGCGGTCCAAAAAATGCCATGAAACGAGAAGCGGAAAACCTACATGTGCCCTACTCCTCGTGTGTACGCTTCTTGTATCCCAGCTCATGAGACTGCGGTAGAACCACTTCTTGACTAAATAGCAAACGGACCCGCTTGTTCCACTACTCCAAGCACGCGCCGCCGTAGAGCATGCGCCGGCGAGCGAAGGTGTCGTATCGTGAACCAGACTTCCTGGTCTTCGATGAGCCTGTGAGCTTCGCAGTAGAGGATCAGGAAGGAACAGACCTGGTGGTGAGCCCTATCTCGATCCCATGTTCGTCTCCTCCGTCACCTTCTCTGTCGACGTAAAGTATCATCTTTGTCGCTTCTGTCTACGGTCAACTTCGAAATTTAGTATACATCAAACCCAGCCTCTTCGACCAACATAATGTTGTACCTGTATCCTCGCCATCATTCCACAAAGGTCGATCATACCGCAATAAGTGAGGATTGACTTTTCCAAGCGCCTTCAATGTTTTCGTTGGTAATAAATCTGCTGGCGGGCGGAAATTCTGGAGTGATGTAAACTCGTCTAGGTAGGGTAAACAATCGGTCAGCTCATATGAAGATAAACGGGAGAGCACACCTCAAGGAACAGTTCGTGTTGGGCGGCGGAGCCGTCGGTTAGGGGCTAGATCACGTGTATTTCCGTCTGTATATAGTTCGTGCATATACATCCGGTTCTGGGGGGATTTCTCCCCCCGACCATCGTTTCTAGTTCATCGTAGTCGCGTGGTCGCGATGCTCTCGACCTCGCGCAACAGTTCGATCTCGTGCAAAGCTTAAGCGGCACCCGTTGAAACAGTGTTGTCTTCGCCTACGAAGAGGAGGTCGAGCTGCACGTTCAAGCTCTCGGATCGGGGTAGGTGGCGCGAGACCTCGCGTTGAAGGACAGACGAGCAAACGGTCAAGATATCCAAGGAGAGAGTAAGGAATGATAACGGGAAGTAATACATTGACAGGCTCATCATGACACAGTCTTGGATCCAGTGTATCACACGCGAAGTCACCGGTCGGTTTCCGACTGGCAGGAGCACATTCGGCGCGGTCTTCCCTCCCACTTCGTTGGCGAGCGGCTGCAAACTGATAAGCTGGGCACGAGCACATCATCGCATCGTCTACTTACCTTTCTCTTTGATCTGCCAGGACTACTGCTTGGAGGTCGCGGATCCGGGGCTAGGTGCGCTCCTCGGCGGCGGGGATGGTGGTCGGTTCGAATCGTTCGCTAAGCGCTGGCGTGAACGCCAAGGTTTGCCTGCTGACCAATCCTACTCCGGACCTAGTCAGGTACGCCTCGCGGGATCACACCGGATGGGATCGACGGGAGTTGCTCAATGCCGTTCGGCAACTTGATGGCAGCTGCATAGCGCTGCGAGGTCAGCGCGCACAAGCCGCCTGTTCCCGTATCTGGAACAACGTGAACGACGTTAGCGATATCAGCAACAAACCTGGTGGATGTCAGCGAGTGAATCACCATACAGTCTTGAGAAGTAATGTAAAAAACCTAAAAGGCCATTTACTTCTCATAGAGGGGCTCGTCTCGTGGACCAGAGCTACTCAGACTAAAACAGGAGCATGCGTGGTCGGCAAAAATAAATACCGACTACTCGCAGCAGGTACAGCGCAGGATATTCAGCCTAGCGCATATATGGATAAGTAAATAAAACAAGCTGATTTGGAACAGCACCAAAGGACGAGGCAACAGGATATCGGAAAGGAAACAGTCGGATTGACGTGACTCAATCAGTTGGCACAATGTTTGTAAAATAAATATATGCGGTCACAGACTTCTGAATGCGAGACTTGTTGCCACAGTCTGATTTATGTTAATCGCCGTATCTAGATACACTGCGAGTCAAGCAACGTACCATCTTCAAGCTGCAGCTGAATCGTCGTCCAACGGCCATAGCGACCTATCACCGGCGGCATTGTTCTCGGATTGGCAACGCCTGTATAGAGCCATAGCCCTACCGGAAACCGACTGACTATCAAGCTCTGATTTGGGGTAACCGAACATGTCCCAGGCGTCAGGGATAATGATCCTCAACACGTCGCTATCATTGATGTGTCGGAGTGCCTCGCCCCGCACGTTCTCCAAGCGGCTTAGCCACACTTCTGCATAGCCCATATCCTGGGCGAGTTCGGCCGAGTTGCAGACCTCATCGTTTGTTTTTGACCTAGCCCCCGCGAACGGCTCATGGGACAACACTGGCTCGAGGATGGTCTGTTTCTCTTCCGCTGACATGTTTGAGAAGCCGATCAGATTTGTTATCATCCAGAGAGCAAGCATCACGTAAGGCAAGACACGCTTGTCGGTAGACTCCGTAAGCTGCAAGAGTGGGAGCAGTGGGAGCAGTGGAAGTAGTGGAAGCAGGGCGGCCACGCTTTCACCCCGGCGCAAGTCGTAATTTCCATCATAGAAGAAATCAAATATAGGAAAATCTTTGATCAGATTGCAGCAAGACTGTTTCAGACAGTTGGTCGTGGCTGATTCGAGGTTTGCCAGCCCTATCCTGAGGGCATCTAGCCTCTCATGATGAGTCAGAGTGTTTAGAAACTCCCTGTTAACCACGCTCAGATAAGTAGCTCGAACGAGTTCGCTGTCCGCAAACAAGCCATCGTCTGCAGGTTTGACACGAGGCATCACGACGTCAGCGAGGTACCTGGAGTTGTAGTCAGACTGTGCAATAACAAAGCCCTGTATCTCGAGGCTGTGCGGTCTATAGGAGTAATTCCGGAGGGCTTTGTTTATGATAGCTAGATCTGAGCGTTCATGAGTTTGAGGAAGATGCTTTAGCAGCTCCAGAAGCCCAATTTGGCGTAATCCCAATGGAATACGCTCGGGATGCTTCACAGTGTCAAGAAATCGCATACAATGTGCTTTCCTGTTTTCTACTGGGCCTGCCTCAGAATCTACGCCGCTGGAGGGTTGATGTGATGTCGTGTCCGGTTGTGATAGCGTATAGCTAATCAAGGCAACCCCTACTTGGTCCGCAATCTGCGAGCCAAACGACCTTGACAAAGCAAGCACCCGAACAAGCATAAACAGCAGAGGACCAGGATCGAACGTATGAGCCCTCAAGACATATGAGACCGACTTGACAAGCAGGGAAAGTGCCTCGCTATCGATCGTAGCACTGTCGTTGCAATGTGACTCAAGGAGTTCAACTGTGCTATCAACCCATTTAGTGATTGGTAAGTGGTCAAGGTCGATGAGTGCCCAACTGGCCAGTGCAAACGCAGCCTTATTTGGACTCCGAGAGCAGCGCTTTAGGCTCTGGTCGACAAGACTAGACAAGATCAAATCCTTGATGAGTGATGACTGGGTATGAAACAGACAAAACTCGGAATGTACCATAAAGATATTTCCGCCAAACGTAAATTGCGGTAGTATCTGGATAGCGTGTCAAAATCCGAATATGGTCTTTCGCCCCGCATGTGTACGAATGCCGACGCACGATGGTACAGCGTGGCTGGCTCCAGTAGACGTATGTCCTTGAGGTATCGCTTACCGGTCTTTTGACGAGTCGCATAACAGTTGTTTAGTCTTAGGAGAAGTAAATCACGTACATCACAGGCGATTAGGGGTTCCATCGGTAAGTGAGCATTGGCGCCGGCTATAGCTTGAAGCGCGATGTCCGCTGACTGTGTGTCCTCATAGTTTCTGAGCAACCATGCGATCGCACGACTGGTGAGGCTATCCATCAGAGTGTGTTCATTAATCTGACCATCGTCATCCTGAGAGACAGCCGGTTCTTCTTTTTGGGGGATTTCCACAGCTAGAGCTTCCGGATCAGATTGTCTAGGCTGCCATATGCGCATACATGCTGTAACTCTTCGATAGTAAACCTGTACAGAGGCAAGTGCCTTCCCAAAATACAACTTTGATTGGTCAATAAGCGCCTTAGCAGATGATTCCATAGTAGAGGGGAGCTCGCGGAAGTATTTGACCAGAATCGGAAGTAACTGAGCCAGCGGTGTTCCGTACGGACAGTTCTTGTGCACTAGCGGAAGCACTGTTGATACCACATATACTGCTGTAGCGGCAAGCGTCACAACCAGCACTGGAATCGCAGCACCAAGGTGGATCCGCCACAGGTAGATCGTCAACCCAACGGCAAAAAGGACTACACATAAGTAGTCAGTAAGCTCTCATGATCTATGTTTTGGTGGTTGTGCGTCACGTACGGAGAGCGAGATGGAGTACTATGGGCAGGAACGTGATCACTTGCGGCATCCGCCACTTCTCTAGCGAGTCCCATCTCTGCTGTCGCTTCCTTGCCTGCTGATACGGCTGACCGGTGAGCTCGGCCATGTATGCCCGTGCCCAGTCCTTTCCCAGCAAAGCGACCAGTGAAACGCCGACGCTGAGGCTGAGAGACAGATACCAGAGCGCGTTAACGCATACAGCAGAGATGGGTGCGACGAAAGTAGGCTGTGCAGGGGGCGTAAAGTCAAACGGGGCTCCTGACTGCGCCTTGGCCATGGCGAGTAGGGTTAGTGATATGATGAATAGCGTCTGGGCTGAAGTCTCGGCCGCGTCGGGCTGGAGGCTCTTGGAGCTTTCGATGACAAATCTGTGTCAAACGGGGCTTCAGGTTACACAGTCGAGCGCATAGGCGAGTCAATAAGGGCGTACGCAGTGGATATAGCAGAGAATAATGCTGCCTAGAAGTGAAACGTCGCAACGTCATTTTTACGCTTAGCTGAACATTGATCATGCTGCTTACGAAGACTAAAGTAACTTTGGGTGTCAAATAACGATCATAGCGCCTAAGCGTCCGTACTTACTGAGTATGAGATCTAGAGACCTGTCGTTCCAGTGCAACGCCGATATCAGCCAATCGAAACGCCTTCTGCAACTGGCTCTTACTTGTTCCATCCGTCAACCATGTCTGCGTCCCATCTGTATGCCTCCTTTACGTATGTCTTCCAGAACCGAGCGTTCTTACCGAGCTCTTGTCCATAGTCGTCGTAGTCTGGACGGGGCCCTTCGACGTACTGGACGTTGATAAGTCATTGATACGCAGAAATGGCCTGTATCCGAAGCCTTACCCCACCGTCTTCGTCCTCATCAGAACTTGGCTGAGGCGCGACTTGCTGGCCAGTGGGAGGCTGATGGAGCGAAAGTGAGACTCATGCACATATAAAGCGATGTAAGCGCTCACTTTCGACTGGTCGTCACTGATCGGTGCCTGTTCCTCTCCACCAGCATCTGCGTTGTTTCCCTTGGTTTGGCCCGGCAGATCTGACTGTGAGCGTCCAAGGAGCCACAAAGTGTCAGCCGATACATTATACGCCGATACATAACCAACGCACATCATTGGAAGCCGTTGGTGGCTTGCTAGCCGAATTTGGGTGAGGATCAGCTGAAGTACTGAACCTTCCGGCGTCCGACCTCTGTGCGCTGTAGTCTTTCGAGTGGCTTGACGGTAGCATGAGGGTCATAGCTGCGACTCTGCTTGATATCGCGGTCGTGGTAAGGAAGAGGGCAAAACTAGCGCGGGCAGCGTTATCTCGCCTCTGCCACGTGCATCACACGTGAGCGCTGTCAGACATGTGAGTAACAATGACTCTTTGACGCCTTAGGTCACTATACTTGTCGTAAGCGACTCCGAGACAGAATGCAAGGTACATGAGCCTGATGCACAGATAGCTTTGATCCTGAAGCAGCCCACGAAACACTGGGTATCATCAAGCCTGGACTAAATGATTTTTGTTGGATCAATGCTACAAGAAAACATTGGCCTGCTGGTCGGGCGCGAGGCCGTCCGTAAAGCATGAGATATTATTGAGCAGATAGTCAAACCATACATGTCTGCGGGTTCTGAAGGTGTATCATTGTGGGAAATAAGCAAAAGATACAGGTCGCGAACAATATCGTTCTCTTAAGGATATGAAGCGGTCAATTAAACGTACGGTCCTTTAGGGCTTCAAAGCAGAGTGTAGAAGTTACAAAAAACGATCTTGATAGAAGTAGGTGCAAAGATTCTCAGCTCGCTTGATTCGGTTGTTTCGTGATAGCGTACACGACGTTCTCCATACACGAACGGTTTACCCTTGAGCTCCTATTCTGTCTGATTTACCATTCGCAGCTAAAGTATATGCGCGCTATATCTGTTAGCAGAGACAGTAAGACGATATCAAGCTTGTTCATACAAAACCAAAGCTACTTGCTGCTCGAAACCCTAGGCTAGCTGGCGCTTTCACATATCTAAGGAACAGCACCAAACTCAATGAAAAAAGCATTCAGCGCTGACTCTTGCTCTACAGCTTTACAGTAGTATCGGTCATCGCATCAACAGTAGACGGTAATACTCCACTTATGGACGCTTGAACTTTCTGGTGTTTTTCAGCGAGACCTGCTGCTTTGGTACGGTTCACCACTTTCAACGCTCCGGCGGAATGATTGACCTGAATGAGACCGGTAGACTTCGGGTTATTTTGGAGTCTCATGCTACTGAATCGATCTCTTCTGCGTTTGGCACATTGAATTAGCGGTAATTGAAAAGATACATTAAGCCGCGATTTCTGGCCACGTCCCACGCTCCGGTTCCATGATCTCAACTTGACCAAGAGGCAAATTCGCGGGGATATTCTACTATTACCGCTAGGTCAGCATCAGCCAAGTGCCACATTGTCAGCAAGAGGAGACGCAACCAAAAGCCGCTGTATGTATAACCGGTGGTTGGGCGTCACATGTGAGTA
Source organism: Ceratobasidium sp. 395 (assembly GCA_019616345.1). Lineage (NCBI taxonomy): Eukaryota > Fungi > Basidiomycota > Agaricomycetes > Cantharellales > Ceratobasidiaceae > Ceratobasidium > Ceratobasidium sp. 395. The sequence goes on along the minus strand of WSTH01000048.1, from coordinate 22,942 downwards.
AGCGCCAAGGCCCTTCGCTAAGCGCGCTGATGACCCGGGGTGGGTTTGACGTCCACACTGTCCCAGAAACGATCTGCAGCTACCTCGTAGAAGTCCCACGCGACCTATCCCAAAATATGGAGCCACTCTCATCCCTAGCCTATACACGACAAGACGAGGACGACAACTCGCGGATCATCCCCCTGGATAGCAACGAGGTCTGAGGACCTCATCAACGTCAAGACCAATGGGTCAGATACGACTGCGGTATATGAGTGCACTTAGGAGTGTCGAGGTGAGCAGTGAGCACTCCCGTCATTCGATTGAAAGGATCAAAATGCTGACTCCATTGGCTGTTTGGTGAAGTCCACATACGCGCCTATCCTTCCATCCTCCCATCGCCACCTTCGTCCCGGTCGATACTGGTAGAGCACTCAGCTCGAGCTGCAGCAGCTCCATCTCAAGCCGCCCATCCAGCCCAACTGGTCTGGCCCTGGCGTTGCATACTAACTCGGAATCGACCCCTACGCGTCGAACACGGCCGCTGGATACTCTCACCGTTGACGACGCATAGTACATCACTCTCTTACCTCGGATCTCATCGGAATCGCCCGGCGCTATGGTCTATCAGGGATACTATGGGCGCGCAAATACTATATGCCGAGCTCGCTCATGCCGATTCCGTAAACCTGGGAATGCCTCCGCTTTGACACACGAAGAGCCAGGCTACCTTGCACTCTATGGTGGATTCGCCAAGCCAAACGCGTCGTTGGACATCATCTATACTCTACTCACAATCGCGCAGGTAAGTGGCCTGTACTTTCTCAAGGCAAAGTAGTCAGATGATATATAACAGATTAACAGTCTGGCCCAATACTTCCACGGGTTTTCACCTGAAATCGACCGAAATTTCATATCTGGCAGACCACCGCTGTTGTACAGCTTAGAGTCAAACGATTGGACACGTTTCGCTTAGCATGGGCAGTGTACGCCTCCTTTTTCACCCAATCTGTAGTTCACCTTGACCTACCAGCTTTCCTTCCTGACCTCTGTCCCGCAGCAAAAGTTGGATTCTACCCCGCTCAGATCAAGCTTCCCCACAGATATCTGCCACGGGGTTGACCGAGCTTGATGCCTTGTTCGACGTGCTCCACCTACAACACGCGATTACGCAGGTGAGCGGCTTGTTCTTGTTCGAAGACTCGAAATAACACGCTACACGAATAGATCAACGACTACCTCTGAGATCACCGTAATTCTTTACACGAAGCAGACCACACGCTTGAATTATGGACACTGTTGATGCCCGGATAACCTCTAGTCGAAATGTACAACGATTTGTCGTCTAGTTCTTGAGGTGTGAGCCTTTCGTTACTTCACCTAATCCGTAGTTCAATTTAACCGACCAGTTCCTCGTTCTTGCTCTTCTCCTAGAGCTTAGATCAAATAACCTCGATCTCGCTTTCCTATCACACCTTCCCTTCAAGTATCTTCTCGATCATTCGCTTGACGCCCGAAATTGCTTCGTATACATGCGGCGCAATTTTTCTGGTCTCCCAAAACCTATGGTCCGGCAGACTTCTACATTCGAGTGGAACGCGCATAATCTCAGTCCTACGATCACTTCGCCCTTCCGTCTCTATCCGTCTTGATCTCCATCGCGCACTTCACGAAACCCACGTAGCCGAGTAACCTTCCTACATCCTCACCTCGGACCTGACGCCATATTCGCGAGTGTGCCTATTTCCCGGCATAGTCTCCTTGAGAGATAATACGGCAACCTGAAACTTGTACGCCAACCCGTCAGTCCAACCTCCTAGCGTGATGTCAACATCGATGTCTGTTGAGGATTACTCCGAAACGTTCGGACACTCAAAGCTATGACTTAGCGAGTATGTGCAGTGGAAGCGGGGATCGTATAAAACATGTAGATATTACAGCGGATAATGGGTACATTATATGTGCGAAAAGTGTTCGAGTCAGATCAAGCTTAGTAAGCATCCGGCATGTACGCGTATGCGTACACGCAAGTGTACGCGTCAGTACATGCGTAAGTCTTTCCTATTTCAGAATCTTCAACAATGTCGGCGTCCTGTTTCGTTCTCATACAAACTCTGCTCAATCTAGAGCTCCACCAACCGAAATCGATACTGCAAGAACCTAGGTAACCTACTTAGCCTCCAACCCACGCGAGCGTCCAGCTCTTGCCTCCGTACCGCTCCTAGAAGTCCGGATATCTTGCGCCCCGTCAATACTACAGCCAGCCGACTATGATCTAATTTGTACTAGCTACATCGATCAGCTCGGCATCATTCGGGGGTGGAGCATCTTACTGTGTTCAACGTAGTCATCGTAGGCAAACAGTGAGTTTCATCATAACCAGATTATCTATTGTGATTTTCGGTTGTTGAATGTAACCGAGGGTATATTTGGTTGTGTCTCCATGCGTCCATAGTGAACAAACACCTGAGACCATGAGTCCCCGATTTGCTCACGCAGATCAAGCCTGCGATTGAATTCCACCATCATTCTTATGAATTCCTTGTCGTCTTATACCTGCGGTCATGTACTTGAATCTCAAGTACACAATCTATCACATTCCCCATTAAGTCGCCGCATAGGTTTGGATAGTGTGTGAAACGCAATCCCGAACCAGTCATTGCAAAATTGCAAGTCCTACTCTCAAGTATCCCGCGTGCGAAAATGTAAACAGATCACATTATATAACTAGCAACACTACGCATACAACGCAGGAAAGAGCCGGGATGTGTTATTCAGGGGTGCCTGAGGCCGAGAAAACGAGTAATCCAGCTGTTGTAATGCGAGCAAGGTTCACAGAGTAGGTAGCAGATCTCGGCGTCCTGAGCAACGCGGGCGGCTGGCGACAATAGCCTCGCGCTAAGGAAAATTCGCCTCAAAGGATAAAGAAAGCGGAGGGAAGTGGAGTAACAGAGAAACAATTCAACGTTGAAAGTCCCTCCTAAATATATGCTGTGCCCTGTAGCACAAAAGTGAGAGCAGACAAACACTCACGCGACACATCGGAGATGTGGCTACGCATCTGGCTACCAGTCCCCATCACTCTTACGAACCACAATCCTGGAAGCCTAAATCAAACGAGCACATGTTACCTTGCTACGATTCAGTACAGTTACACTCGACTATTAGAACCAAACAATCAACCCTGCCGCAGCAAAGATTTACTAAGTTCAGGTTTGACCGTCATTGATGAACGCTAGTCCGCTTCGTACGGCAGATACTCCCAGTACCGTACGTCAAAGACCTCCCCTCGAATAGCCACTTATCAAGTCGGACTTAGTTAATGTGATTTGCGTGCCCTGTGAATAGGAGATTACGCACGATTTGATAAAAAAAAACCCCATCCCGGTGTAGCGAACTCCCAGATTCACCCGTTCCGGCTGTGACACCATTTAATGTCCACATCACTACCGAACTTTCATGTTGATTGAATTTTTTTTCACAGAATTTCTTCATGATATATGAATGATACTCAAACAGAAACATGACCATAGCCGGACGGCAAATACAAATATCAGTTTCTAATAGACAGTACAGCGCAGGATGACCAGCCTAGCACATGTATGCGCCAACAAACAAAACAAGCCAAACTCAGTAGGATATCAGACAATGAGGCGAGCAGATCAGAAAGAGAATGACTCAAACTATTTGACTCAATCGGTTGGAGAAATGACTGTAACTATATGCAGCCAGAACCCTCTGAATGCGAGGCCTGTCGCCACAGTCAGATGTTAGCCGCCGTATCTGGTAATACCGCGAGTCAAATCACGTTCCATTTTGAAACTGAACTTAAACCGTCATCCAACGGCCATAGCGGCCTGTTGGAGGGGGCTGCCCACTCGGAATAGCAACGCAGGAACAAAGCAGCAGCTCTACCGCGAACTAAATCAAGCTCCGGGTTGGAGTGATCGGAATCGCCCCACACGTCCGGGTTGATGGTTCTCCATATGTGGCTTTCTATAACGTGTTGGAGTACCTCGCCCTGTATATTCTCCAAACGGCTTAGCCAAACTTCCGCATAGCCCATATCCTTGGCGAGCTCGGGTGAGTTGCAAAGGTCATTGTCTGCCTTTGACCTAGCGCTCGCAAAAGGCGCATGGGACAACACTGGATCCAGGATGATCTGTTTGTGTTCTGCTGGTAGGCTCGAGGAGCCAATCAAATCTGTAAGTTTCCAGAGAGTTTGCATTGCGTAAGGCAAGACGCGCTCGTCGGTAGATTCTGTAACATTCAAGAGCGGGAAGAAGGGGAACAGTGGAAATAACGAGAGTAGGGGGGCCACGCTTTTGCCCCGGCGCCAGTCGCCATTCTCAAAGAAAAAATCACACTGAACAAAACCATGGAGTAGATTGCAGCAAGATCGTTTCAAACGGTTGGTCGTGGCTGTTTCAAGGTTCGCCACCCCTAGCCTAAGAGCTTCTATCCTCTCGTCATCAGTCAAAGTATTTAAAAATGCTTGGCTAATCACGCTCAAATAAGTAGCTCGAACGAGTTCGCTGTCTGTAAACGAGCCATCGTTTGCAGGTTCGACGCGAGGTATCACAATGTCAGCAAAATACCTCGAGTTGTAGTCAGACTTTGCGATAAAGAGTCCTTGAATATTGAGGCTCTCCGGTGTACAAGAGTACCTCTGGAGGGCGTCGTCGATGCTGGCTAGATCTGAGCGCTCTCGAGTTTGGGGAAGATGCTTCAATAGCTCTAGAAGTCCAAGTCGAGGAAAGCCTGATGGAATAAGCTCAGGGCGCTTCATCACAGCATCAAGGAGCAGCTTGTAACGAGACCTCTGACTTTCTAGTTCTGGATCCAGGTGAAGAGAGCTATTGAAGGGCCAATTCGGTGTTGGATTTGGTGGTAAGAACTGGAGGCTAATCAACGCAACACCTACTTGAGGGACCGTTGGCGAGTCAGCCCTTAACGACACAAGTAGCCGGACAAGGGCAATCAAGAGAGAAGTGTTGTCAAAGCCTCCAGTGGCTAGGACGTATGAAACAGATTTAAGTAGAGTGAGCAATGCTTCACTATTGAGCGCACCGCTATCATCACAATGTGAGTCGAGAAGCCCAATTGCTCTCGCTGTCCATGTAGTTGTGGGAAACCGATCATCGAGCTCTATAAACGCCCAGCTAGCCAGCGCAAAAGCAGCTTTATTTGGACTCCAGGAGCTCGGTTTCAGGCACCGGTTGACGAGGCTATAATATGTAGTTTAAGCATCGATTCGTAGTGACGACGCGTGTGGGAGCTCTTACCATAGAGGTGTTTCTGCTAGGCCGTAGGAAATACTGTAGTCCCAACATAGCCGATCATCATGCTTGTAGAAGCTCTTGGTACCAATATGTACGGCCGCTGAAGCACGGCTGTACAATGTGGCTGACTCGAGCAGATTTGCATTTTTGAGATATCGCTTGCCAGTCTTTTGACGAGTCGCATAGCAGGCGTCTAACCTCTGAAGCAGTAGTGTCTTTGCGTCACATTTTACCAGAGGCTGCATTGGTAGGCGAGCACTGGCGCCAGCTAGAGCTTGGAGGGCAATGTCGGCTGATTTCGTGTCTTCATAGTTCTCCAATAGCCACGCGATTGCACGACTTGTGAGATTGTCCACTAGATGGTCTTCGTCAATCCGGCTATTCTCGTGCTCGGAGACGAGGAAGTTTTCTACTTCGGGCGCCTCCAAGTCAAGAGCTTCTGAATAGGACAGCTGGGGCTGTAGCCGCATACAAGCCATCACTTGTCGGTAGTAAAACGATAAGCAGGCAAGTATCCTACTGGTGTATGTTTCCAATATACGAATCAATTCGCTGGTAGACAATTTAAGCGTAAAAGGGAGCTCGCGGGAGTGTTTCACTAAAAGCGGAAGTAACTGAGTTAGTGGTGTGCTGTACGGGCAATTCTTGTGCGCAAGTGGCAGTGCTGTTGATACCGCATACACTCCCGTAGCGACAAGCGTTACTACCAGTACTGGAACGGCAGCACCAAGGTGGAGACACCACAGGTATATCGTCAACCCAATGGCGAAAAGTACTGTGTTTACTCAGTAAGCTCTCATGACTCATAGCTTGGAGGCTGCGTGTCACGTACGGAGGGCAAGATGGAGTACAACGGGCAGAAACATAATCACTTGCCGCATGCGCCATTTTTCTAGCGAGTCCCATCTCTGCTGCCGTCTTCTCGCCTGCTGGTACGGCTGACCGGTAAGCTCGGCCATGTATGCGCGTGCCCAGTCCTTGCCTAGCAGAGCGACCAGTGAAACGCCGACGCTGAGACTGAGGGACAGATACCAGAGTGCGTTGATGCAGACCGCAGAAGTAGGCGCAACAAAAGTGGTTGGTGCAAGCGGTGTGAAGTTGAATGGTGCTCCTGACTGAGCGTTAGCCATGGCGAGCAGGGTCTGGGAGATAGTGGATAGCGTCTGGGCCGAGGTCTCGACAGGGTCGGGCTGGAGGCTCTTCGAGCTTTCGATTACAAATCTGGGGTGTACATAGTCCATGGTTAGAACATTTTGGCGCCTAGGCAGTTGTATTTCAGAACGTACGCAGTGGATATGGCGGAGAACAAGGCTGCCTAGAAGAGAAACATGTTGCTGTCACGTTTACGCTTATATCAGGCTTGAGCGCCGCTTACAAAAACTAAGGCATCGTTAGATATTACATACGTCTAGTTCAGCGGTGATCTCCACTTACTGAGTATCAAATCGAGTGACCTAAGTCATCGCAGGCAACAACAACGTCAGTCAACACAAGTCTCATCTTCGTTCTACGCTTACTTGTTCCATCCATCGACCATATCCGCATCCCACCTGGATGCTTCACGCACGTAAGTTTTCCAGAATTGAGCATTCTTGCCAAGCTCTTCTCCATAGTCGTCGTAGTCTGGACGGGGTGCTTCGACGTACTAGATATTGACTAATGAAGACCCTGGTACAACTTTAGATGATATTCTTACCCTGTTGTCTTGGTCCTCTTCTGGCTCTGCATGGGGCGCAGCTGGCTCACTCTGAGTGGGCTGATGAAGTTAAAGTTAGATGCGACATGTGGAATTATACAAGCGCTCACCATCGACCCGCTCCCGTCAATTGGCGCTTGCTCTCCTCTGCTGTTATCTGCATTCTGGCTACTTTGTTGGGCAGCTGAGGCTTTCTACCGATGGGGAACGAGCCGTAAGTGGTGGATCGATACCCATCGGTCGAAGTATAACCCTTGAACTCACATAGTTGAAAACAATTGGTACCTCGTTAGCTGGGCATGAACCAGGGTCGAGATCCGGAGAGCTAAACCTGCCGCCATCCGAAATTTTGGCACGGTAGCCTTTGGTGTGACTCGCAGGAAGCAAGGTACTCATGATGGTGACCCTGTGCGATACTGTGGTCGTGGCAGGGAAACGGAGTGAAACTAGCGCCGGTGCTGATATCTGGCCTGTGTCACGTGCATCACACGTGAGTGATGCCAAGCCCTACCTCGACCGGAAACGTCCACATATATTCGAACGATCAAGCTAATACTGGGGATCGGCACGCTTCGCGTGCCGTGCCTGTGAGTTATGTAAGCAGATTTCGCGCGAAAAGTGGTCCCAGTCGCCTGTACCACGTCGAACATGTTATTCCATGTTGTAAAATACACAAAAAATGTAGAGCTCGTACGTGATGACGCATTGAGTGATTTGGTCCCAGTCGGCAAGGTGGAGAATTCAGATTCGCACCAAGACATCGTGCATATAATCTCGGGTGTGCTATAACAGCTCGTAGGGGAGGCCTTCAAAGCCCAGGACTGATCCCAATACGTTTGCAACACCTTGTACCCTTCCGTGATGGTCCATTCACACCTACCATGGGCTGTCGAGACTATTCTTAATATGTTTAGTTGAACCCTAAACCAGAGCTATCTATACAACTAGTACATGGCATACGGGGTCTCTGAAGCTTGTTAATTGTCGAAATACTTTGTGGCTACTTAGTGCTGTACTTTGAGGCTTGTCGGTACGAGTTATGAGTTTTAAGAGGTCCTGTCTGAGTCGCCAGTTTTTTGAGGCATGTAGCCTTGCTGGCTTCGGTGTGGCAGGTCCAATTTTTGTCGATCGCTACTCATATAGTCTCACACATACAGTATACTCGCGATCTGACTCTCACCAGCCCATAGTCGACCAACTCTGTGTCGGATATTTGGTTTACATCGTTCATGCCTTATTTGAGCCAATGCCCCATTCCGAAACGGTACTGTGAGTATTTTACAAGTCATGAGTGCTACACGCCATGACATAATTGTCTTGGCGAGGCTACCAAGTAGCTAAAGTGTAGCTACGATGCTGAGGAGGGAGGACGAGGTGGTAGCAGCAATTGCCAATTACGAAAACCAAACAACACCAAGCAGATTCTGGGGTGAGTTATATGCTCGGATACTCCCCGGTTTGTGACTCAAAGACAAAGATGATTGCACAGCTCATTTTTGAAGCATTTCAAGCAAAATGTTCAGAAATATATCTGAATACATGTCCTAATTGCACAAGTTTACATGTAGACGCCACAGCTATATTTCAATCTACACTAGATACGACAAATAAATTCTGAGCATTTGTCTTGAGTACTCGTACAATGTACGAATCAGTTGCCGCTGGCAGCTGAGACGGTCTTACCGTGGAGCATTGAAAACCGGTTTTTTGGGACCACAAAGTGTCCTCAAAACCAACACGTGATTCACAGGCACGGCACGCTTCGCGTGCCGATCCCCACTAATACGTGAGGCCGTGTGTCAGTGCCGGGTTGGGCAATTCAGAGGCATGCTTCAACCCATTCCACACGCGGCGGTTGGTCTCCCGAGTATTCTTTTTCCAGACGGACAAATGACACCGTTCGCCAAATGGGCCGGTTACTACATCTGGTGATGCCATGGTTTTCAACTCAGATCCGGTAAACGTAGTGCATACATATTTTTTCTGCCTTTATTGGAAACTTTGCGACGCTTCATGCCACAATCCCTACAGACGGTGAGCAAAATGATGACATTGTGTAGCTAGAAATACTACGCATACAGTCGAGTAAAGGGCTACAGGACCAGGCAGTGTGAGCGGATCTTTGACGGTAGGCACCCGGATGACTGAGCTGTAGCACTGCGAGCAGCGCTTACAGAACAACCAGCAGATCACAGACTGCTGCAACACGGGTGCTTGGCGAGAAAAGTCACAGGGTATTTGTGAGCCAACGCAGCGGGAAACAGGTAAGGGAAAGAAGAATGGAGACAGGAACAGATCAAAGAGAGGGATTATCCTTAGGTGTTGCTGGGGGTCGCGCGCTGTGCAAATGGTAGACGTTCAGCAATCAATAATGGGTCGTAGGCAAAACAATCACGAGACCTGTGAGAAGTGGCTAGCGCCGTGGCTAATACCCTCCAGTCCACTTCTACAGACTGAAATCCGCCAAGCTGACAGCAGAGAGGCGCAGATTTGAAAATCCTATGGCGATGCTGAAGCATACTCAATGATTCGTCCGGTAACGACGTTCCGAGCTGCAGCAAGATCCACTTTCCTAGAGCTTCGGGTCCTGGTTCGATGAGCGAACCCACAAGCGTACCCAGCCGCACAATCCTGGACTAGTTCCCACCGACAAGACAAGTGAAATATCTCTGTCAAAAGGGATTTTATGTCCACATATCACGAAAACAGAACTACGCACCTTCTGGTAAACCCCACGTTTAGTCCCTGGCACTGGCTCCTTCAGCTTCTCTCGTTCTTCGAGTTAATACAGAGAGCGGAAAATGAGCATCGTAGATCTAGATCTGTTTGGAGGGCGGAGAGAATAAGCTCAGTCTTCGCCCTTCGCTCATTTGCTGGAAGCGAAAAAAAACGTAGAAAACTACGAAGGAGCTCACAGTCTAGCAGCCACCGTACGATCTACAACCATACCCCGTCATAGTTTTCACGTCCTCCCGACTCCTACAGTATTGCTGGAGTACGTTTTTGCGGTATTCGTTCATTTTTCGATACGCTGAGACGATAAAATCATTACGCACCGGAATACATCTATCCAATTGTTGGCTGCTGGATACGCCAGTACCTGCCAGCGCGCACAGATAAACAAGTACAGATAGCCCTGTCTGACCGACGAAAGTCAAACACCGACGCTGGAAGGAAACTGAGGAGTAGAGTTGAATGGGCGGTGCAAATTAAACAGATAACAACGTACCTGTGACCTACTGCTCGCGTCTTCCCTTCCGCATCTACACTTCGTAGCCACGGGAAAAGTTTCTCTCGAAACGATGACAGAGGGCTGAGCTGTTTCGCTACTCTTAGAATGGACCGTTGACGAACGCTGACGTGCGAGCCGAGTTATAGTTTCGCAGGCCGTGCTTGCAGAAACTGGACTAGTGGAATTGAGACCAGAGACTTGGGGATGGCAAGCCTGGAGATGAGTCCCATACAGATCTCTGCAGGTCAAGCTCGTCGACTGCGTCTTCACTCGCTGATGATATCGGTGTTGTTACCGTGTCGTCGTTCCCTACCCAATATCTGGACCTAAGATTCGCTTAGCCCAAATCTCATGGACAAATACATCACTTTCCTAAAACCTTGCTCTCATCTAGGGCGGTTATTTATACGGGAAGCTTGCGGCGATCGGCGCATCCTCGTTTCACCTAGACGCGTTCGATATCATCATTGCCAGAAGAACTGGGGGCGAGGTGAAGTCACGGGTATAAGTGCAATCACGCTGCACTGGAGTAGAGGATCAGCGCGAAATCGATGTTACAAACGAAGGAACATACCTTGATGAGCGCTTCAAACTTGCAAAGAGACTGTGTGGGTCTATTGTTATGAGGGCGCTCCCATTGGCCGAGACGGGGTCGAGCAGGTGTTCGAGTACTCGGGTCAGTGGAAAACCTCGGGTTCGCGAGCAGCGGAGCAGACAATCAAGGTATCAGCAGAAGAAACAGGAGGCGAGAATCAGAGGTGAGACTGTGATGCGCTTAATGTGACATAGTCTTGAATACAGTGCAGTAGGTGTGAGGTCATTGGTCGGTCTTTGGCCGGCAGGAGCACGTTCTACGCGGTCGTCCCTCCCACTTCGTTGGCGAGCGGCTATGAACTGACAAGCTGAGCGCGGGCACGCCATCGCATCGTCGACTTACTTTTGTCTATGCTCTTCCAGGACTACGGCTTGGAGGTCGCGGATCCGGGACTAGGTGCGCTCCTCGCTAGCGGGGATGGTTGTCGGTTCGAATCGTTCGCTAAGCGCCAGTGTAAACGCCAAGATTTGCCTGCTGACTAATCTCACTCTGGACCTGGTCAGGAACGCCTCGCAGCACCACACCGGGGGGGACCGAGGATATTTCCTAGGCGCCGTTCAGCAATTTGATGGCTAGCTGTATAGCTCTGCGAGGTCAGCGCACACAAGCCGCCTTTTTCCGTATCTGGGACAACATGAACGACGCTAGCGATACCAGCAACAAATCTGGTGGATGTCGGCGAGTGGATCACCATACACCCCAGAGAAACAATCTTCACAGTCCAAAAAGTCACTTATTTCTCACAGAGCTGCTCGTCTCGTGGACCAGAACTACTCAAACTAAAATAGAAGCATGCGTGGACGGTAAAAATAGATATCGACTACTCGTAACCGGTACAACGCAGGGTATCCAGCCCGGCGAATGTATGCGTAAGCAAACAGAACAAGCCGATTTAGAAGCGTATCAAATGACAAAGCAACAGGAGATCAGAAAGGGAATAGCCAGATTGGCTTGGCCCAATGGATTGTCACGATGGTTGTAAACTATATATGACCGCAGCTTTGCAAATGCGAGACCTGTCGCCACATTAAAGTATTGAAAGCCATCTCTAAGTACACCGCGAGTGAAACCACGTACCACCTTTAGGCTGCAGCCAAATCATCGTCTAGCGGCCATAGCGGCCTATCGCCGGCGGCTTCCCGCTCGGATACGCAACGCCTGAGTAAAGCAAGAGCTCTACCGCGAGTCGATTGGCTATCAAGCTCCGAGTTGGAGTTATCGAAATCGTTCCATACGTCAGGGCTAATTGTTTCCAACACGTTGCTATAATAAATGTGTCGGAGTGCCTCGCCTTGCACGTTCTCCAAGTGGCTCAGCCACACTTCCGCATAGCCCATATCCTTGGCGAGTTCGGGCGAGCTGCAAACCTCATCGTTCGTTTTCGACCTAGCGCTCGCGAACGGCTCATGGGACAACACTGGATCGAGGATGGTCTGTTTCTGTTCCGCTGACATGTTTGAGAAGCCAATCAGATCTGTTATCAGCCAGAGAGCTCCCATCGCGTAAGGCAAGATGCGCTCGTCGGTAGACTCCGTAAACCGCAAGAGTGGGAGCAGTGGGAGCAGTGGAAACAGTGGGAGTAGGGGAGTCACGCTTTCGCCCCGTCGGGTCGTGAAATATTCAAAGAAAAACCTACATCTAGCAAAACCGTTGACCAGACTGCAGCAAGACCGTTTCAGATAGTTGGTCGTGGCTGATTCGAGGTTTACCAGGCCTAGCTTGAGTCCATCTAGCTTCTCGGGATCAGCCAAAGTGTTTAGAAAGCTCCCGTTAACCACGCTTAGATAGGTAGCTCGAACCAGTTCGCTTTCCGCAAACGAGCCGTCGTCTGCAGGTTTGGCGCGAGGCATCACGACGTCTGCAAGATACCTCGAGTTGTAGCCAGATGTTGCGATAACAAAGCCCTGGATCTCGAGGCTGTCCGGTCTATAGGAGTAGTTCTGGAGGGCTTCGATAATAGTGACTAGATCTGAGCGTTCTCGATTTTGGGGAACGTGCTTCACTAATTCTAGAAGTTCAATCACAACCAATTCCGATGGGATGAGCTCAGGGTGCTTCACAACACTTAGCAACCCCCAGTAGCTTGAGCTTGGGTTTTCGTATCCTGGTTCCTGATGAGAGTCACTCATGGGTCGATTCGATGCTGTCTCTGGTTGCAAGAATCTAAGGCTGATCAAGACAAGACCTATTTGCGCAGCAGTTGACGAGTCAGACGATTTCAACGACACAAGTAACCGAACAAGGACGATAAGGAGAGGAGTCTTGTCAAATTCTTGGTTGGCAAAGACCTCTGGGACGGACTTCAACAGCGCGAGCAATGCCTCGCTATTGAGTGCACCACTATCGTCACAATGTGACTCGAGAACGTCGATCGTTTTTGATGCCCATGTAGTGGTGGGAAACAGAGGCTCGACACTATCTATCCACGCCCAACTTGCTAGTGCAAACGCGACCTTGTTTGGACTCCGGGGGTTTAGTTTTTGGCATCGGTCAACAAGGCTTTACCGTATAGTTTGAGCATTAATCAGCGGCGAATGGGCGTTTGGTTGGTAGGTTAGAAGCTCTTACCATAGACGTGTTCCGTTCAAGCCCTGGCGAAGACTGCCAGAGATCACAAAGCCCCCTTCCAAGCTTATAGTACCCTTTTCCACGACCACCAAAGCACGGTCGTACAACATGACTGGCTCGAGTAAGTTTGGGTTCTTAAGATATCGCTTGCCAGTCTTTTGACGAGTCGCGTAGCAGTTGTCTAGTCTCTGGAGGACTAGTGTCATTGAATCACAGTCAATCAATGGTCTCATGGGTAAGTGGGTACTGGCACCGGCTATAGCTTGAAGGGCAATGTCTGCTGATTTTGTGTCTTCGTAGTTCCTAAGTAGCCACGTAATTGCACGACTAGTGAGATTGTCCATTAGATTGCCGTCGTCAATCCGGCTGTCCTCATGATCAGGAGGCGGCAGTTTCTTTACTTCGGGAGCCTCCAAGTCGAGATCTTCTGAGTCAGATCGTTGTCGCTGCAGCCGTATACAAGCCAGAACCTGTCGGTAGATAGATGATGAAGACGCAAACATTTTGCGGGCGTATGTTTCCAATAGTTGGATCAACTTGCTAGTCAATGATTTCAGCGTAAAAGGGAGCTCGCGGGAGTGCTTCGCCAAAAGTGGACATAAATGAGTCAGCGGGGTGCCGTATGGGCAGTTCTCGTGCGCAAGTGGCAGTGCTGTTGCTACCGCATACACTCCTGTAGCAGCAAGTGTGATCGCCAGTACAGGAACAGCCACGCCCAGGTGGATGCGCCACAGATAGACCGTCAGGCCAATGGCAAAGAGTACTGCGGTTCTTCACTGAGCTCTCACAGTTCATGATTCGATTTGGTTCAATCACTTACAGAGTGCAAGATGAAGCAGGATGGGTAGAAACTTGATCACCTGCGGCATCCGCCACTCCTCCAGCGAGTCCCACCGCTGCTGTCGCTTCCTCGCCTGCTGATACGGCTGACCGGTGAGCTCGGCCATGTATGCGCGTGCCCAGTCTTTGCCTAGCAGAGCGACCAGTGACACACCGACGCTGAGGCTGAGGGACAGAAACCATAGCGCGTTCACGCAGACTGCAGAGGTAGACGCAACGAAAGCGGCCGGCACGGGCGGCGTGTAGCCGAACGGGACTCCCGACTGAGCGTTAGCCATGGCGAGTAGGGTTTGGGAGATGGTGTCTAGTGTTTGAGCCGAGGTCTCGGCAGGATCGGGCTGGAGGCTCTTGTAGCTTTCGATTACAAATCTGTGTTATACAAAGTCAATCAATGGTTAGAACATCTCTGGGGCTTAGGGGTCATATATGAGAGCGCACGCGGTGGATATGGCGGAGAACAAGGCTGCCTAGAAGAGGAGTACCTCGTCGTTACGTTTACGGTTATATTGAACTTTAGCGCTGCTTACGAAAACTAAGATACAGTCATGTATTAGATGTCCACACTCCCAGCTATATAATCACCTGCACTTACTGAGTATCAAATCAAGCGATCTGCAAGTCCCCCGCGACGACGTCAGACAATCTAAGCTCATTATCGACCCAACGCTCACTTATTCCATCCGTCGACCATGTCAGCATCCCATCTGGACGCCTCTCGTACGTACGTCTTCCAGAACCGAGCATTCTTGCCGAGCTCCTGTCCGTAGTCGTCGTAGTCCGGGCGGGGCGCCTCAAAGTACTGGGCATTAACTAGTCAACATCTTGGTACGGGTTTTAAGAAGTGTCTTACTCCGCCGTCCTGGTCCTGATCCGGCTCGGGTTGAGGCGTGACCATCTCTTTGTCGTTGGGCTTATGGATCTAGGATGAGATATATGTTGGGAAAGAATGTAGGCGCTTACTTTCGGCTTATTGGCGCTGGTTGGCGCTTGATCTTGTCCGACGTGATCTGCGTTTAGACCGTTCGTTTGGTCAGGAAATTGGTCCTATCATTAGGCGAAGACCCGCAGAAAGTGAGTCGAAAAACCATCCGCCAACGACCCTTGAACTCACATCCTTGGAAGTACCAGCCGGAACCTCGGCTGGGCATGAGCCGGGACTTGGATCCCGAGGACTAAACCTGTGCTGGTCTGATATTTTGGCGCGATAGTCTTTAGAGTGGCTTGAGGGTAGTAAGGTAGTCATATTGACAACCCTGTTCGATGTTGTGGTCGTGGTGGGAAGAGGGCTTAAACTAGCGCCAGTATCGTTATCTTGCCGCCACCACGTGTATCACACGTGAGCGCTGTCAGAAACATAAGTCACGATGAGGTCTCATGCTGTAAGCAGCTGCTCTTGTTTCGTTAGACAAGAATACAGAAAATAGAGTTCGAGTCGAAAAGTCCTGTGAGACTAACGGATCCGTTCCTGTCTCCACTCGTTGATCATAATGTGCCATTTTACCTAATTTTTCTAACGCTTTTGACGAAGCCACATTATATGAATACGGTTATATGTGGTGCTTTAACTGTGCCAAATAGTCGACCAAGCGTGTAAAACCAACACGCTGGTGCTCATGGCCCGAGCAGTTTTCTTACGCTCCTGCTATGAGTGCATCTCCGATGAGAAGCTCTACATACAGTGCACAGCAAAAAGATTGCAGCACGTGATCTCTTTGAGCTGCATGCCCTGTACCGCAACGAGTGCTTAAGCTGCGGTCGCATAAATAGCACCAGAGGTGCGAGCTATCTGTACGTAAAATAGGAAAAAAGAAAAGGAAAAATCGATAAGCGATCTACAGAGAAACAGCAGAAATAGAGCCGAGATGTGCTGCAATCATTTTGCCTGACAGTGCTCGCATGGAGATGGCTATGGAATACTACCCCAAGGGTTGGGTAGAGAAAATGACATAAGTTATTTTTATATACAAGACACTATTCTAGTGATACTACAGCCACCAGAACTCTACACACTAAGAGTTGTACCTACAATAGGGCTGATAAGATTCAGCCAACACCCAGTCATAGTACCCTAGATTGCCAGTAAACCAGGTCCGCGTTAGTAATAGAAGTTGTAGAGCAGACTGTATTGGCTTAGCTTGCATACATCATGTCTGCTGTGAGCTCCTCTCAGACACAATATAGGAGGGATAGCAATGTTTGAGCAGAACAGCCTCGCATACATGCTATGCAACTAGACAACGGAAGAGCGTACAAGCTTGAGATTGAGGCTACGTGTGCACTAGATGCCACAGTAGACTCTCGCAGAGCCTCAGCCTGACCGCTACAATACCTTGGGAGAACCACACCAGAATGTACAGATTTAGGGCCTTTTTCAGCCTTCAACTGACCCAGTTGGCTATATCCAGAGTGATTGGTGCGGTTCTCCCGAGGTATTGTAGCGGTCAGGCTGAGGCTCTGCAAGAGTCTACTGTGGCATCTAGTGCACACGTAGCCTCAATCTCAAGCTTGTACGCTCTTCCGTTGTCTAGTTGCATAGCATGTATGCGAGGCTGTTCTGCTCAAACATTGCTATCCCTCCTATATTGTGTCTGAGAGGAGCTCACAGCAGACATGATGTATGCAAGCTAAGCCAATACAGTCTGCTCTACAACTTCTATTACTAACGCGGACCTGGTTTACTGGCAATCTAGGGTACTATGACTGGGTGTTGGCTGAATCTTATCAGCCCTATTGTAGGTACAACTCTTAGTGTGTAGAGTTCTGGTGGCTGTAGTATCACTAGAATAGTGTCTTGTATATAAAAATAACTTATGTCATTTTCTCTACCCACTCAGCAAGAAATGGTGGGTGTGATAACCAGTGATTACATGCTATCACACAGTTACACCATTACACAACCCCCCCTGTTTATTTCACCTGATCACACCACTAGATTACACCTCGTGTGATCACCACTCTAATTATGCATGCTTGTCACACCAGCTCATTCTGTTGAGTTATTATACATAGAAATCACACCTTATCAAATTTAACTAATAAAATATCGAAATAGTCAGCAAATCACCACAACTCAAACAATCTGCTGATCACACTTCACAGCTATGCAGAAGCCAAGAAGCACAGAGTATTTATTTATGTATCACATGTAGTATAATACAAGTATCGATAGAAAGGCTTCCTTACAACACTGTGGGAAGCTGGCGCACCTGATCTAGGTGTCGAAGGCACCCATACACTTTTGAACAGTGTTGACAGCACCTATGGTCAGTGTACCAGTCCGCCGGCACTGAAACGAGATTTTTTAGCACTCCCAAAAGTGCGCTAAAAGTGCACTCGGCACCGGCAAGAATGTCACTTGCACTTTGGTAAATGTGATTGGGGTGTTGAACACTTCCCGAAGTGTCATCGGCGGTTCGGGGAGAAGTGCCGTTGACGTGCGGGCACATCCGAAACTGCGACCAGCACCGTGGGGAGTGTCATTGACACTTTGGCAGGTGCCGCGGGAGTGCCGAGCCCTTCGTAAAATGTTAAGTGCCGCTCACACTAACCAGTTTTTTTTATTCATCTCTAAGTCAAAATAAGCTGGACGAAAGCGACTTCGTCAAAAAACCTTGCAAGGCCCTGAAAGTCAGGTGACTACCACATACATACCCCACTCACGTGCCATGTTGTCTCTTTATTCCTTACCTTACCACCACGCCCACCTGCCCGTCTATGTGTGTCTCGATCCCCCTCCCCTTTTGTTCCCTTCACTCCCAGTGTACCTCAATGTAGGCAAGGTAGCCGGGGGATGAGATAAGGCTACAGATGTGCCTACCCACAATCGATAAGTAACAGCGCTATATTATCATTGACTTACTGACATATGTTGCTTGTAGAATAAAAAGTTGCATCGACTAAGCGACGCCGTTGGGCCGGCCAGCAGGTAGGTCCACGACCCGTCTAGCTGGAATCATCATTGCGCCTGTGCGAACACATGACCCACCTCCCTCCCATGCCGACTCCGCGATTTCTTTATCTCCAGTTCTTTATTGTTTTTTTTTTTTTTTCATGTATATACAACGAGCCAAATGAATACAAACGGTAAAACAACAACCCCTGACAAGTGCCTGAGACCTGAATTGAGTGCGCGACGCACGGTCAAAGAGTGTGCGGTGCACCTAATGGAAGTGTTGGCACCGAGCCCAAGTGCGAAACGCACGGCAATAAGGTTCGAGAGGAACTGAAAGAGAGTGTCGGCGGCACCGCCGGAAAGTCTAGGCGGCACTATAGACCGGTTCTTTTGGACACTAAATCGGACAGTTTGCACTTGCGGGCACTTTTGACCCGTGTTTGTCCCATATTTGAACGTTTCACATTGACACTGTAAATACACTATAGTACGGTTTGAAGATCACTTTACTCAGGTGTGTACAAAACTACGGGCCGGGGCCGTCAAAACTTCAGGCCGGGGCCGCAGAAACCGACATAGAGTGCCCTGAATTACTATAGTGACAATTGAAGGCCACTTGTCGGATTGATGAACACGAAGCCTAGTAAAACAAGTAGAAGGTTAGTGCACTGCCACGGGTCCTCATAGTCGCAAATACGTACCATCGAGTACAACGCGCTCGGCAGTGCAACCGAACGCGAAGTTGGGAGGGACTGGGGTGAGGACAGCCGCAAGACCTCGTCTTAAATCCCACTGAGCGGCTAAGCCCGAAGTTTCTCGGTCGGCACGATTCGCTGATCGTAAGACATCACGGGTGGGTGATTTCCGATCAGTGGCTCGGCAAACTGTGCCTTAGTATCACAAGCGCCGACCGAACGCTTCCTGCTGTCTCCCACCACCCTCCCATCCCACCTGCTGCGTCGTACACCCTCCCGCCTACCTACTAGAGTCGATCCACACCAACTTCGGGCTTCGACCTGATCCCCCGATCTCGACTTAGTCGCCACGCCAAATCTCCTTGTCAATGACGATGACTCCTCGACCTGAGCCTTGTGTAGTACTGCGGATCGTGCGCCTAAGGTAAGTATTTGAATCATCTTTTAAGGGGTTTTGTTGATATTTCGCATATCTCTTTGTTTCTGGTTTCGCTTAATTCTCAACGCCCGCCTCTTACTACGATAATCGCGGTAAGCTGACCGAGTTTCTCTGGCGTAGCTACCTGGCAAATTAACTAACTCGCCTTGAATTCTACCCTCACTCCCCTCTCCCTTCAACTCCCTCCTTCCCTGCAACTACCCTCTTGCCGTTGATCTCCGCGGTGTGTTGAGGGTGAGTCCTACACCGATATTCGCGACGCCAGCTAATCGAACTATCGCCAGATTCAGCGCGCCAGGTGCAGCGCTCGGAATCGCAGCGCCTTACAAGGGTTTCGACGCAGCTCTTACCCCAATGGATAACCAGCACGCCCTCCCTCGGTTCAATCGATGCCGTACCCGTAAACGCACTTGTTCGGCCGCGCCTTTCTTCGCGTCCTCGCCCGTGCGGCAGCGGCGATGTTTTGTAAGTACAAATCTCATCGACACTTTGTCATGTTCCACTGACCGGTCTCGTCTGTCCTGTTCACTCTCGTCCACTGGTTCTACACCAAAATCCCGATGTGCGCAACAAAACTCCTCTCATCGCCAATCGGAGTTACTTAGACTTAGCTCGTACGTCTCCCCACGCCGCGCCTCATCTGCATACTCGCTTGTTGTTCCCGCTGATTACGCCTAGTATTCTGAGTGCGTCGTACTTGCTCGCTGACCTTATTAGGTGGTACTACCACCCGACGCCTCTAGCCTCGTTTCCAACCCCTCTCCACCTCTCCAACCCTCCTTCGGCACCTCTAGCACCGACTATGCGCACGGACAAGCGGTGAGCAGCGCGCACCGCGCCACTTGCGACTGGGGCTGACGCGGAATCACGTCGCCCGTTGCAAGGTGTGCCATATATTCTATAGTGCCTGCAGGGATTCGAGCGCGTCCGGTCGGATTTTGGGATGCTTCGTGCACGTACACACCGCATGCTGCACCCTTTTCTTCGTCAGGTTCTTTCTTTGTGCTGTACCTTCGTATCGCCCTAATATACAGATGTTCTCACATACGAGTGCATGAGCAAGCGTTTTTTTTTGCGATTTTTCTGATATTTCTTTTTTGTGTGCAATTCACATCGTAATCATGATGTGTTACCAGCTCTTATTACATTCAAGTGTTATAGTTACCTCGGTGTGATATGGGAGGGTGATTGGGTGTAACTGGGCATAATCACGCGATTACACTACCCCCCGGGTTTATTTCACCCACGGTTTTTGCTGAGCAACCCTTGGGGTAGTATTCCATAGCCATCTCCATGCGAGCACTGTCAGGCAAAATGATTGCAGCACATCTCGGCTCTATTTCTGCTGTTTCTCTGTAGATCGCTTATCGATTTTTCCTTTTCTTTTTTCCTATTTTACGTACAGATAGCTCGCACCTCTGGTGCTATTTATGCGACCGCAGCTTAAGCACTCGTTGCGGTACAGGGCATGCAGCTCAAAGAGATCACGTGCTGCAATCTTTTTGCTGTGCACTGTATGTTCAACTTACTCGATCATTCCAAGCCGTGACTCCCCTTCCCTTCCATACTCTATTATTGCCCTCATTCCTCCCTCTGATGTTGTGCTTGAACTATTTGTAGGCTTCATGCTCGAGCTTTGAATACTTGACCTGGTTTTTTTAATCGATTCCGATCGCTAGTAACCTGCCGCGCAGACTTTGAGATAGCGTGTGAAGCATGGGTCTTGTTGTACCAGCGCAACGATCTCAAACTTGACTATTAGGCATTTCACGAATAACAATGCAGATTACTGGCAATGTTACATATCTAGGCATACTACGCATACAACCCAGGCGAGGAGTGGTGATATGGGGGGAGGGAACAACAGTGGAGGCGACTCAGTAAATAACCAAGCCGTCGTTCTGAGAGCAAGCCCCACAGAACGGGCGGTAGATCTTGGTCATCTAACTAACGCCCATGCCTAACCGGAATGGCCTTGGGAGTGTACTGGGTGAAGAGATTTATCGAGAGGCAGGGAAGGCGAGAAGGCGAGGGGTAGAGATCAAGCAGGTTACAATCGAGTATCTTGAACGTTAGCCCACAGTGCGACCGGTGGACGTGTAGTGGTCTGGATAAGGATTGATGCCAAGGGACACTCACGTGACAGGTTGGAGATGTGGCTATGGATGTGGCTAAACTTCCTCCACTCCAGCGAGACACAATCCAGGGGACCTGAATCAAACGCACGCATACGAGTCCTTTCCAGAGACACTAAGTTACACTCAACTGTTGGAAGTGCGCCACGGTAAGGATCCACTACGTTTGGGTTCAGCCATCGTTTGTTGAGCGCGAGTTGCGCCTCACCCCGCAAATGCACCCGGTGCGACACCTCCCAAATTGCCCCGTAAAATCATAGGATAATAACCTTGACCCAATTATTGTCATTTCCGCGTCTCGCGAATAGGAAAGCACGTACTTCTAGTAAAATACGATACGCAGCTCCGGTCTAGCACACTCTTAGAATCACCCATTCCTCGAGATAATAAATACAATTACTGATGGTACTACTGTCGAGCCTGGATCTGACTGGGTTGCAAGGCGCATGGTCAGTCTAACACTCTTCTGTATCGATTTCCAGGAACGAAAAAGCAGAAAGAGTGAACCGAACGGATGAAGGGCTCACCGTTTGATGATTTCCTAGTTGATGTACACACCCAACCCATCACGTCTTCCCTTATTTTGCAGCATTCTCCAACACCCTCCTGATAGTATTCGTTTGTTGACAGACTCCAAGTTAGCTAGAGCAATCGAGTTATGGTTCGCCAAAACGAGTGTATCGAGTTGTCTGATAGTTGAGCGTTCCAGTGCCTGCCGGCGGGCCCTGACAAGATAGAGCCAGCCTCACCTCATACCAAGCCCTACTCAAAAAGCACGCACCTGTCGGCTTAGCCTGTATGACTCGACACGGTACTTTCCTGCCCGGCAATGAACATGCCTTTCGCTCGGTGCAGGCACCCGCAGTATACGGCAGTCTTCCTCCTCGTGCTTTACTTTTCGTTGCATAGTCAAGATCGGGCATCCACCGCTCAGACAACATGGCACCGAGCGGCTCGCCCACATCTTCCTCGAACGCATTCGGCAGGATCGTCGAGATGAACCTGGCGGCGGCGTAAAATCGTAGAGTAGCACGGTTACGTCTGGTTGAGTTAGCTTCGTCACGTAGCCAGTCAAAATGCAAGGAAGTGGATAGAGTACAACGCGCCTGGATGATTGCTTTGACCTCTCCCTGAGCTCACTGGGTAGCCATCATGACGCGACAGTTCTCGTTTACCAAGGGCAGATCATGTTGTGGGTTCGAGTACTTGTATTGGTGAGGTAGTACGACGCATCAGGTTGTGGACAGATGGGTAAACCACCAAGATATCAGCGGAAAGCATGAGAGGCGAGGGACAGAAGGAAGACGGCGACATGCCTCATATGATGCAGTCTATGGTCCAGCGTAATAGGTGCGAGGTCATCGGTCGGTTTCCGACTGGCAGGAGCACGTTCCACGTGGACTTCCCCCCCAATTTCGTTGCCGAGCGGCTGCAATCTGATAAGCTGAGCACAAGCACGTCATCGCATCATCGGCTTACTGTACTTGCGGTAATTGTACCCACACGGCGCCCTAGGCTCGTGACCAGCCGTCGTAGCAAGTTGACCTGTGCCATTCCGGGAGGTATGAAGTAATATCAGGCCACGAGGA